>JAJIBD010013395.1:0-47235 GCA_021461705.1 Cryptotis parvus | reverse complement strand
TGTGTGAAGTATTTGCTCTTGACCCATTTTTTAAAATTAGGTTTTAGGTTTTTTTCCCTGTATTTATTTTTTTATTTTTTTGTAATGAAGAACAGTTAATTTTTTGAAAGAAATTTAGATAGATTGTGCATGTGTTTAAGAGAGGATGTTTGTTCTAGTATTTTGTTGTAAATTTAAACACCGCACTTTGGTTATGAGGCAGGGTGTGATAACCAAGTACCCCTCAAAAATATAAACTTGTGTAGCTTTGTAGACCATTGTTACCTGCCTAAAAAATTCCTTTTAAATGTTTGAGTTCTTAATACGTGTTTAGATAATACGTACTTTTTCAGATGAGTATCACCCGAGCATCTGCAGGGATGGCCTTAGAGGCCTCTAAGCACTTCTGGGGTGTTGCTGTGGGAGGGTCAGGAGAACCCTGTGGGCTTCCAGGGCACCTCCAGAGTCTAAGCAGCACAACTTCAGGTTCCAAGAAGCATTGGGCATAGCTTTGAACTGCCAACTGATTAGCTGAGGGTCCCCCGGGGGTTCCTGGGAAACCTGAGTTTCTCTTTTCTCCCCCTCAAAATATGTAAGACTGCATTTAACCGAAAGTTACAAGTGTGAGTCTGTGACTTAGTCATTCAGACAAACCTACTTTCCACTTTTTAGTCTCGAGCCTATCGCAGCCCAACTCGCGGTGGCCGCTTGCTGTCACAGTGGTTCATCAATAAATGCTGGAGATCAGAGGTGACTACAAGAGTATGCCACCCAGCACGGCAGAGACTGGCAAGCTACCCGTGTCGTATTCGATATGCCAAATATCAGTAACAGCTATAGACCTCATTCCCATGACCTGATGGAATGGTTTGAGGCTCTTTATGTTCCTGGAGCAAGCAGGTGCCCTTGGGCTCTACTAGCATGAGACAGGTCATATGGGAGATGTTACTGGTGCCCGCTCAAGCAAATCGATGATGAACGGGAAGATAGTGACAGTGACAGTAATCCTACAAATATTTTCTGTTGATGGCTGTGTGTGTATGTGTGTTGTGTGTGTGTGTGTGTGTGTGTGTGTGTGTGTGTGTGTAGAGAGAGGAATTATTCCTGGATCTTTGCTCACAAAAGCACTCCTGGAAGTGCTCAGGGAACCATCTGTGGTTCCAGAGATTGGACTGAGGTCCACAGCATGTGGGGGGTGAGCACCTTAGCCTCTGAACTGTATCTCTGCCTCTTGCACCTCTATTTTTGTGTCTAGTTTCTTCACTTCACTAGATCACTTGAATCCTGTTATTCATCGATTTGCTTTTGAGCTGGCGCCCAGTAACATTTCCATTGGACCCTATCACATGCCAATGTAGCCCAATGGCATCTGGTTGATTCAGGAATATGAAGAGCCTCAAACCTTTCCTTCAGGGTCTTTATAAGAAAGTCTGAACATCTTGTAGGTGGGTGGCCACGTGATCTTTTGACAACCCATGGGATCCAGTCGGTAACAGCTCTAGTCCAGCGGTTATCTCCAAATCACATTACATGTCCAGCCCATCTGATTTTCGATGCCTTGGCAAAAGAGACAGCGTCCCTGATTCTGGAATAGCGACGGAGGTCAGAACTCCGATTCCTTCTCTCACTTGAGTGAGGCATGATATTCCAAGTATAGCTCTTTCGATTCCTCTCTGGGAGACCTGAATAGCATTCCTCATCCTGCTTTTCGTAGGGTTTCTTCACTCAGTATAATATTTTATATTAATCAAAGTTGATGTAGTGGTATAGCTCTAATTTGATAATTTTATATGTACTGAACCATTCAAAAGTACCGCCTATCTTTCTTCATATATTTGTTTTCCTAATGATCATACTAGTTATGTTCTCCTGTCTCATTAATACTAATCTTATTATTAGATGCACTTAAGACCCACAGCTGCGCTGCTCGGCCGGCCCCATGTGGAAGAAATCCATGTTGCTGACCTCCCAGTAAGGGGCTCCGGCCAGCCCCTGGCCGAGTCCAACATTGCTCCAAGGGTTTGCTTTCATGTGTGGGGGAGAGACCACACTGGCCGGACTCAGAGTGGAGTTTTGGGTCCTGCCCCTTTCCTCCGCCTCCATGCCAGTTGCCCTGGGAGAGAGAGATCCACCCATACCCGACTCACAGCTTGCAGCTGTGGCTTGCAGCTGCTTCACGGCCGCGCAATATTCTTAGAGAATGCTGATTTTAGGATAAGGTCCTTCCCAAGATCCTTCACATTTATACATTGTATACAGTTCTAGATAGGTTCTAACTGATAACAGTGAGCCTAGCAAGAAACCAGATTAAACCACACATCACGCAGTCAGTCATTCTCAACATCCAGACTCCATAGTTCCTCAGAGCTCCATCGAGGAGAAAACATGATCTTCCCCCTTTAAGTTTCATCAGTAAATGCTCAAATTGAGAGCCTTCTACTGAGACTATACCACCTACATGGCAAAGCCTGGCAAGCTACCCATGTTTTATTTACTTGTTATGCGAAAAACTAGTAACAATTATGGACCTCAGTTCCATGACCTGAGGGCTCCTCCTGTCCCTGTAGCAAGCAGATGCCCTTGGGTTACAATTGCTTGTGACAGGACTAATGGAGATGTTACTAGTGCCCACTGGAGCAAATCGATGAATAATGGGAAGACAGTGATACAGCGATACAGTGATTAGATGCACGTAATAATAGTCTCTGCTGTGTTCTTGTTCACAGGTGCGTGTATTTATCGATGTATTTTGGTTACCTGTATTTTCAAGTTGTACTGGAATAAACTTTCTATTTTTATCATATCAATTATTTTTCCTTTGAGGACAATAATTAATTACTTCTTATTTTTTAACTTGCATTTTTTCTTCTTGAAGCAGTTTATTTTACATCTCAGTTTTTCTCTACAAGTTATTGCATTCTTAAAGGATTCAAAAATTAATTCTTGAACAGAGAAGATCAGTTCACTTAAATCATCATTCGTATATAGTTGGACTTCATTTCCGACCATATTTACCTTTGAAATGGCTCTTTTAAGCAGAAGAAATTTCATTTAATAAATGATTGTAATCATGTTTGGTGTGATCCTGTCTAGATCCAGTTCTTTCATTTTTTATTGAGATTATATTGATTTACACAATTATTCATGATTAAGTGTTTTAGAAATATTTTGTTACCATCTTAATTCCTTTCCATTGGTACAAGTATCTGCCTTTATGTATATAACACACTCTTTGGCTCATTAGGATTTTATAGTATAGTTTAAAGTTTGTGAACAGTGCTTTGCATCTTTTTTTTATTTCAATATGTATTTTTTCTCATAGTTTGTCTGACCTCATTGAAGGTTACTTCTGTTACTTTATTCATTTCAGCAAGCATCACTAGGATAGTTGCTTTGAAACCCTAATGAAGGTGTTAGATAGGTCTGATATGCTCGAGGTATTCTCCAGGCTTTTTCTTCCACCTCCTTTGCGGTGAATTCCTCTTTTTTTTTCTGTTATTTTTAGAGCTACAGGAGGGCTGCTATTAGACTAGATTATGTCTTCATGCAGCTTGAATGGTGCGTTTCATGATGGAAATTTCCAGACACTCTCTATGGCTGTTGCTTTTGTAAGCTAAGTGACTATAAAGAATTTGTGGTCACGAGTGCCCTGCAGAGCTCCAGCGTCAAGGTTAAGTGGGCCTGGACAGTGATTCTGATTCACCATATCTAGTGCCTGACAGTAGCCATGATAACTGGGTCCAGTGAGTTTGGGCAGTGATGTAGTCTTGTGATCATGAATAGCCATTTGCAGCAATGAAGTAAACAGACCTGTGTTGCTACTGGTAGATTTGTATTAGAGAACACTTGGCAGGCACTGTCGTGCACAGGCCCACACCTGACAGTGCTCAGGGTTACTCCTGACTATGCACTCAGGAATCACTACTGGTGGGTTCAGGGATTGTGGGTCCCTTTGATCCCAAGAACTTCCAAATATTTTGCAAGGCCTGTAGCATCACAGTTGAGCAAGCCTAGGGTACATCAAATGTTCACAGTCGAATCAGGTTTGAGTAGATCTGGGAAGTGATGGGAAGTTCCTAAGGCTAGCTTGCAGCCATGTGTTGGGTTCCATCAAGCTTGGGTATTGACCTGAAATTCAGCCTTGCAGATAACCAGGTATGAGACTCACGGGCTCAGTGGATACACTCCGCCATGTTTGAACAAGTTGGGGGGTCGAGGGGTGGTGACCTTAGGTTTAAGACTGATCGTGCCTCAGTGAACCTTGTAAATTCTCTTTTGTCTTTTTTTGGCTGTATTTACTTAGCAGTTGGTCTTACATAAGTTATTAATTTTGGTTATTGCATTTTCACTTTGTTGCTTTTAGGATTCCCAGTTGACATTACATAAATTCTCAGACTACGCTTTTAATTATTTTGTGGGCTGTAGCTTCTGTCTTAAATAGTTTTTCATTTTTAAGAACAAATTTTAGCTTACTTTTAGCGCTTATTAAAACAAAATGATTTTGATTTCAGTTCTATTAAAAAGTGGTGCTTTTTTTTTTACCATTTAGGGCCTCTCAAGCAGTGTTCAGGGGTCCTGGTGCCCTCCTGCGACACTTGCCTACTTGGTAGGATAATTTAACTGCCAGGCTCAGTGATCTGCATACACAGTCGTTTCAAACTCTGCACCTTTCCATCGACCATGACCACCGTGCTCCCCTCCCTGCCCATCCTACCACAGTGGCAAGCTTCCTGCTGACGCCTCTTTGCTCCTCTTGCCTTTGTCTTGCTCTTACTTTCCTTGCTGCGGCTCAGTTGACAGTCTGTGGTGGGCCTGTGCTCCTGTTTTTATTGACTGATAGATTTTATTCCTGTGATATGCTGGTCCCAGGAGGAATGAAGGGACCCAGAAATGACTTAGTATCCTGTGTTTCTGCCCTTTTCTGTCTCCTAGTCTAGTTATTATTCACTTTTACTCTCCATTGTTTTTAAAAATTAAAAAAGCAACCCTATCTTTTGTTAGCGTTGTCTTCAACAAACTTACTTAGTTCGATGCCCTATTTTTTTAAAGTATTTTATTATACCACCGTGAGATATGCAATTACAAAGATGTTCATGTTTGGGTTTTGGTCATACAGTGTTCCAGCACCCATCCCTCCACCACTGCCCATCTCCCACCACCAATGTCCCCGGTTCCCTCCCCTCTCCCCCAGCCCTCCTCCATGGCAGGTTCTTTATTTCTTTCCCTTTCTCTCTCTTTCTCTTTTCCTTCCCTTCCAGAATGTGGATTACAGAACATACATTAAAGGGTTGTCATCTGTATCTTTTTGCCTGTATTTAATGCTCAGTTCTAGGTTATTAGTACTTTCAACAATTGTTAGCACTGTTCCATTTTCTGTCTTACCTAGCCTCTGACTCCCACACATTTGTGATAATTTCCACCTTTGACAAGACCTCCTGATTGATATCATAATATGTAATTGATATGTAGTTATATTACCTTGTAATTGATATCATAATATGTACATATATATTTATGTCATGCAAATAAATGCAGTTATTCTATATCTGTCTCTCTCCTTCTGGCTAATTTCACTCAACATGATCTCCATGTCCATCCATTTATAGGCAAATTTCGTAACTTCATTTTTCCTAACAGCTGCATAGTATTCCATTGTGTAGATGTACCAAAGCTTCTTTATCCAGTCATCGATTCTTGGGCACTCTGGTTGTTTCCAGATTCTAGCTATAGTGAATAATGCTGCTATGAACATAAAAGTAGGGATAGTGTTTCCACTGTGTATTTTTTGGCTTCCCAAGTATAAAGTTTCTGCACCTCAAAAGAAATAGTGACTAAGATACAAAGACAGTCAATGCCCTAATTTTGAACCCTAAAAATCAGAAATATTTCAATTTAGAGTTTATAGCTCCTACACTACTTTGATATTTATTAAACTTTAATTTCTAAATCTTTATTCACTGTATCACTGTATCTCTATCTTCCCATTGTTCATCGATTTGCTCTAGTGTACACTAGTAATATCTCCATAAGTCCTGTCACAAGCAATTGTAACCCAAGGGCATCTGCTTGCTCCAGGGACAGGAAGAGCCCAAAACCGTTCTTCAGGTCATGGAACTGAGGTCCATAATTGTTACTAGTTTTTTGCATAACAAGTAAATAAAACATGGGTAGCTTTCCAGGCTTTACCGTGTAGGTGGTATAGTCTCAGTAGAAGGCTCTCATCTCGAGCATTTACTGATGAAACTTAAAAAGGAAAGATCATGTTTTCTCTTGGATGGAGCTCTGTGGAACTATGGAGTCTGGATGTTGAGAATGACTGACTGCGTGATGTGTGGTTTGCTCTGGCTTCTTGTTAGGCTCACTGGTATCAGTTAGAACCTATCTAGAACTGTATATAATGTATAAATGTGAAGGATCTTGGGAAGGACCTTATCCTAAAATCAGCATTCTCCAAGAATATTGGCCTGGGGCCATGCAATAGCCCAGCAGGTAGGGCGATTGCCTTGCACACGTCCGGCGTGTGTGGGCCTGGGTTCCATCCCCGGCATCCCATATGGTCCCCTGAACACTGCCAGGAGTAATTCCTGAGTGCAGAGCCAGGAGTAACCCCTGAGCATTGCTGGGTGTGACCCAAAAAGCAAAAAAAAAAAAAAAAAAAAAAAAAAAGAATATCGGCCCCATGTGGAAGCAACCCATGGAGCTGACCTCCCCGTAAGGGGCTCAACCAGCCCCTGGCTGAGTCCAACATTGCTCCAGGGGGTTTGCTCTCATGTGCGGAGGAGAGACCACGCTGGCTGGGCTTGGAGTGGAGTTTTGAGCCCTGCCCTTTCCTCCGCCTCCATGCCAGTTGCCCTGGAAGAGAGAGGACCTACCCACGCGGACTCAGCTAATCTGCAACCCCGGAAGAGATCCAGACCCATCCACTTCAGACCCACATCTGAGCTGCTTGGCCGGCCCCAGGTGGAGGCAACCCATGGAGCTGACCTCCCGGTAAGGGGCTTGGCCATCTCCTGGCCTAGTCCAACATTGCTCCATGGGTTTGCTCTCATGTGTGGGGAGAGACCAAGCTGGCCGGACTCGAAGTGGAGTTTTGGGCCCTGCCCTTTCCTTCGCTCATGCCAGTTTCTCTAAATGGCTCTTCTCTGGGCAGTAAAATAGATAACCACTGCTATTACTACACGACTTTACCATTCACTGGGTACAACCAAGAGAATGAAAAACTGGTTTAAAGCTTTCCTCGTCACCTGTGGTTTTTACCAAGCTTCTCCAGACAATGTCAAAAGACCAATCACTTAACAAAATGCAGCATTTGTACTTAAAATACATAAGCTTTATAGGAAGGAAGGGTCAAATGGCTCGATGAGTTGGGTGGGCCTAAAGATCTTAAAAGAGTTATGCTCTAAAATGAAACTTTACAGAAGCACAGGAAAGTTAAAAACAGAAATATTTAGAATTATCATGGCAATAATACTACTATGATACTCCCTGTAATCAGTTTTAGACTAGTAAGAGTTTCTTACTTTGTTTTGGGATCCATTCAGTAGTTTTCAGGACTACTCCTAGCTCTGTGCTCAGGGTCAGTTCTGATGGTGTTTGGAAAACCACCTGGTGATCAAACCTGGGTCAGCTGGATGCAAGACTAGTGTTTATTGGCTGGGCTCTCTCTCCAGCCTGGGGTGAGAGCAAAAGTACAGTGGGTAGGTGCTTTCCTTGAGTGCAGCAGGCCTAAGTTTGATCCCTGGCATCCCATGTGGTCCCTTGAGCACTGGCCAAGAGTAATTCTGAGTGCAGAGACGAGAGTAACCACTGAGTACTGCTGAGTGTAACTCTCTTCCGCCCCGCCCCACCCCGAAAAAATAACAACCTGGCATTGGCCAGGTTTTTACTCTGGCAGTGATCAAGAGTAATTCCTGAGTGCAGAGCTAGAAGTAGTCCATGAGCATTGCCAGGTGTACCCCAAAAGAAACCCTCCCCAGCCTAAATGTAAAGACTTTATGGTATTGTTTTAGAGGAAAAACAGAGTAAAACATAGTTGTTTTATCTTGTGTATGTTTTTCATAATTTATTGAAAACAAATTTGTTAACTTCTCAGCAGTTTAAACTAAAACATTTATTATAATAATTCAATAAAGAAAAAGTCAATCTCATGACATGATATAAATATTTATCTATTTGAACACATCTTAGGGACAAAGGGAATTTCTCTGTTTAGAGGCTTAGAAATGTGAATTCATTTACTTTTTCAAAGTTTTGTTTCTAATGTAATGCAATCATTCATATAAATGGTATTATTAAGGCAACATGTAATGACAATATTTACCTTTTCGAAGTCCCTAATAAATATTTTAGCTGTACTTTGTTTTCTACAAAGTTCTGGCTTATTTGTTTAGTTTGCTTAGTGGAAATAGGAAATGATTATTCTTTACTTAGAAGCAGAAACTTTGAATTGTTTCTTTATTACATGCAGAAGATTCTGAGAGCTTTTTGTCTTTGTCTCAAGTCTTAGGGTTTCCAGGTTTTTAAAAGCATTATTTGGTTTTTACACTGGAAATGTTGGTATGTTTACAAAGTATAATAGTAGTAAAATATATATTGCTACATTAATTAGATTAAAATTCTGTATAGACTTTTCCCTTCTTATCCTCTTTTCCTTTAATTTAATTTAATTTATTTTTCCTATTAGGGCTTTCATATTATTTATTCATTCATATAATACAATTCCAATTCTGTCCACTATATCATTGACACCCAATTTTCCTCCATTGTGTTATGTTTATAGCTTTTTAAAAAATTATTTCATTGAGTCCCTGTGCCAGTAAGAAGGTTGTTCATGATTGGGTTTCAGTCATACAATGTTCCGACACCCATTCTTGCCCCAGTGCACATTTCCCATCACCAATGTGCCCCTTTACCTCCTGCCACACCCCTACCAATCTACCACCCTGTCAGTCTGTCTCTTTCCTTCTTCCTCCCTCCCTCCCTCCCTCCCTCTTCTCTCTTCTCTCTCTCTCTCTCTCTCTCTCTCTCTCTCTCTCCCATTGGCCATTATGGTTTGCAGTGCAGATTCTGTTCCTTTACCTATCTGTGCAGTTTTATGTAGTGGTCACTTACCAATATCGGTATCATGTTGTTCCCTTCCCTATCCCAACTGCCTTTTCCTTACCTCTTTGCCTTTTAGAATCAGAGTTTGAATTATATCATAAAAGTAACTTAGCTTTCAAATTGTTTATAACATAAATTATGCTTGTGGTTTGTTTTCATAGTTCAAATAAATAAATATTATTCTCTTGTTTTATGTCACTTGATCACTTGAATCCTGTTATTCATTGATTTGCTTGAGCGGGCGCCAGTAACATTTCCATTGGACCCTATCACGTGCCAATGTAGCCCAATGGTATCTGGTTGATTCAGGAATATGAAGAGCCTCAAACCATTTCTTCAGGGTCTTGACAAAGAAGTCTGACCATCTTGTAGGTGGGTGGCCATGTAATCTTTTGACATTCTGTGGGATCCAGTTGGTACCGGCTCTAGTCCAGCGGTCATCTCCAAATCCAGCCATCTGATTTTTGATGCTTTGACAAACGAGACAGCGTCCCGATTCTGTAATAGCGATGGAGATCAGAGCTCCCTATTCCTTCTCTCACTTGAGTCAGGCATGATATTCCAAGCATAGCTCTTTTCATTCCTCTCTGGAAGACCCAAATAGCATTCTCATCCTGCTTTTCGTAGGGCCCAGGTCTCTCAGGCATATGTTAATGTAGGGAGAATGGTGGAGTTGAAGAGATGTGCCTGGAGCCAGAGGATCTTTGTCCTTTTAGCTATTTCTTCGATACTTTTTGAAGGCATTCCACGCTGCTCTCTTCCTCCTGTGCAGCTCAGGTTTTAGGTCATTCATCATGTTGACTTCTCGACCTAGGTACACATAACTGCTGCATTCAGAGATGTTTGTTGCATTGAGAGTGAATGGGGCCTCTTGAACTAGTTCATTTTTCATGAACATTGTTTTGTTTAGATTCAGCTGTAGACCTATCTTTCCACATTCTCGGTCGAAGTCAGCCAGCATTTGTGCCGCTTGGCTAATGCTTGATGTTATTAGAACGATATCATCTGCAAAGCGGAGGTAGTGTAGTTGCCGAGCATCTATCTTCACTCCCTTTCCTTCCCATTGTAATTGTCGCATGATGTTCTTGAGGGTGGCACTGAAGAGTTTTTGGTGAAATGGTATCACCCTGTCGAATCCCTCTTTTGACATCAATGATCACTTCTTTGTAGAATGGTGAGATCCTGGTGGTGAATCCGTAATACAACTCACGAAGGATCTTGATGTATTGGGTTTGAATGCTCTGTTTGGCTAGGGCTTCGATGACTGCTTCAGTCTCCACAGAATCAAAGGCTTTCTTTAAATCAATGAACATGAGACAGAGTAGCATCTTGTACTCCCTACAAATCTCAATGATCTTGGTTACCGTGTGGATATGGTCAATTGTACTGAATCCGTTTTGGAAGCCAGCTTGCTGGCTTGTTTTTTTCTTTATCTAATGTTCTGCCTCCTGTTCAGGAGGACTCGAAGTTAACAGCTTGTAGATGATGGACAACAGGCAGGTGGGGCGATAGTTGCTAATGTCATGAATGTCTCCCTTCTTGAACAGTAGAATTGTCCTGTTGGTTTTCCATTGGGAGGGCACCTTGCATTCAGACAGGTAGCGTGTGAAGAGCCGAGCTAGTGTATTGATGAGTACTGATGGCAGATTCTTCAGGTGTTCGGGTTTGACTTTGTCTGGGCCTGGTGCTGTTCCCTTCTTTACCAACGAAATGGCATGTCGAATCTGCAGAAGAGCTCCCAGAAGCCCCACCACCTCCATCAGGCAGACCTCGGATGGGGAGCCCGGTGTACTGCCTGGAGTTCAACCAGCAGCAGATGTAGCTCCTGGCTGCGGGCGTGCGCTGGGGCTCAGTGCCATAGTGGTGCCTGAGCAGCAAGTTTTCCGAGCAGGGGCCCGGGAGACGGAGGACTTGGACCGGCTGGCAGTGGAGGTGGCCACGTGACCCGGTGGGGGGGTGAGCCTGGGTGTCTTGCAAATGAAAAGATGACATGCAAAAAAAAGTGAGAATGTTGTGAAGGACATATCCATCCTGTGGAATTTGGTATGTGGGCAGGTGGATATCGCTATCAAAGAGATCTGAGTAGAAGTCATGGATAATCTTCTCCATTGCCTTTCTGGAAGATGTGATAGATCCATCAGGGCGTCAGAGGGCAGTCATCTTGGTCTTATAGTTGGTGAACGACCGGTGGGCGGTGCGAATGCTTTTCCAGGCTTCTGCTGCATCTTCCAGTATTTCTGCTCTTCTCTCTTTGAGGTCTTCCTTTATGGCTTATCTGCACCGCTTTACAAGCTTGGATGTTAGCATTTGGTCACCCCGAGGCTTACACCTTGCCACATTGGCAAATGAGCTCGAGAGTTTCTGAAAACAGGCGTCCTTTTGTGTCTTTCTCTCTCTCGACATTCTTCACACAATCATGGAGGTGCTGAACCAGTTGGTTGTATTCTTCATGATGTTGTCAGTGATGGTATCTTCCCATGCTGCCGCAAAGGGTGCTAAAGAGTTCCCAGTTGGTGGTCATTCTGGGAGTTCTCTTCTTAAACTTTGCAGCCTTTTCTCCCCGTTACATGAAGTAGAATTTTGCACGAAGGAGATGGTGGTTCAGTCCTGTTTGGAATTTGTGGACTACAGCAACATCGGTCAGGTATAACCATCAATTGAAGATGATGTGGTCAATTTCATTGTGGAACTGTTCACCAGGAAATTCCCATGTCCAACATTTTGCTTCAGCCTCTGGCACTGTGAGTTCCCATGAATGGTCTTGGTGTACAGGATGAACTCAGATAGTCTCTCACCCTGTTCGTTCCATTCTAGGCCATGGGTACCAATGTGGAGTTCTTCAGCTGATCTTCTCAGTCTTATCTTGGCATTAAAATAACTGACTATGATCTTGTAGAAGGTGTGAACTTTTTAATTGAACTCCTCCAGTTCCATGTAGAATTTCTCAATTTCATCTTCCTTGTATGTGGTTATTGGTGCGTAGACAATGAAGATAGAAATTGCTGGCAGTGGACCACATCTCTTCAAGTGTAATTGTCCTATCCAGTTTGTTAGGCATTCAAATGAATCAATGTTGAGGCCCATGTTTGTGTTGACAAGGACACCAACGCCACTGAGGCTTCTTTTCGTCACATGTTCCAAGGAATAATTTTTTCTCTGGTGTCAAATACAGCGTGATGTGACTGACACCTCCTCGTCTAAGTCAGACCAGTGATGTCATACTTGATCATTTGCGCTTCCACCATCAGATCCTCAGTTTCTCAATTTCATCTTCAAGGAAGATGAAATTGAGAAATGCTTCCGATGCCAGCATATGTGCACTGAAAGTACAGACAGTCATTTTAGTCCTTCTTCGTTTTGGCAGCCTAGGTTGGCCGTGAAATTTAATCAGGCACTGCTTGTTTGCCCTTCTTAATGCTGCCTTATTAAGGGCTCTTTCAGGATCAGGAAAATAAACATTTTTGTTACTGGTTCTGGCATATCGAATACGCATCCGGACAGCTTGCCAGGCTCTGCCGTGCAGGTGGTATAGACTCAGTAGTTTGTCGGGCTCTTTGAGAGGGGTGGGTAGAATATTCATGGTAATTTGGAGGTAAATCGCGCTGCAGCATAGTGGCTGCACGCAACAGGGAAAGCTGGTTTCTTGCTCTGCCAGGTGAATCTGCGTCTTCGGCTCAAGCATTCCTGGGCTTGGAATACTCTCCTCTGAAGGGCGGGTCTCTGAAGGGTAGGTCCTTCAGGCTGGGTTTCTAACAAGCCGGGATGGAGACTGGCTTAATCTCTTAGGTGGAGATCTTACGAGCTGTGGAGTGTGGATGGTGAAGATCACTGCCAGCTAGGTGTGGGGTTTCTCTGGGTTCTTCTGAGGCTCTATTCGGATGGTGGACTCAGGTCGGAAGTCGCTCTCATTCCTGGAATGCAGGGATTCAACAGGGAAGCTCGTATTTGTTTTCAGTAAAAAATTTTATGTGTTGCTGTAAAATTATGGCCCAGTCAGACCTAACTAGCTGGCCACACTCCCTGCCATCTTTCTGGGATTCACACAGTCCTCTAGTCCCCTTTCCTTGGTGTGAGCTGTGCCTTTGGTTTGTGTCTAAGTTTGGAATTCTGACAAAGTTCAGTGGCTTTTTGGGTCTCGTGACTTGGGAGGGGCACCAGCCAGTCACTCCCATTACTGTGCTTTAAGTCTATGTCTGAGTAGACACATTAGTCACGTCTACTAACAAACCAAAGAAGCTTAGAAGTAGACAGTTCCCTAGTCCAGCCTTTGAGGTGGCGCTTTGTAACTGTAGGCCATGCCTCGGGTGTTCCCTTACAAGCGAACCCCAACTTAAAGAGAACACTGGTTTTGTTCTAATCAGGCTAAGTAGGAGATCCAAAGTGTCCTGTTCCTAGACCCCAGGAATTGTAGACAGAATTGTAGACAGCAAACATGCGTTGAATAAAATAATTTGGCTTATGGTAATTTGTTACTTAGCAATATGGAAAGTAGTACAGATACAGTTGCTTTTAAAATCTTATTCATATTGATGTTCATAGATTCAATGCATTGAATGCGTTTAATTCCAACATCTCATCCGTCCTTAGTGTGCTCACCTCCCTCCACAAGGACCCCACACCCTCCCCTTTCAATTCCCGCCCCGCTCAGTTGTAAGGATCTTTTCATCTGTTATGTTGCCTTTGGTCTCTGTTGTATATTTGAAACTCCATGTATGCGAGGGACCATTCTGTGTCTGTCCCTTTCTGACTGACTCATTCCGCATGATAGCCTCTGGTTCTGTTAATTACTTCATTTCTTTCAGTTTTATTTCAGCTTTTTTTTCTACTGCTTCCAGTCTTTGCTCTAATACTAATTTCAATGTGGTAACTAATAAACTTTCCTCAAAAGGACACAATGATTTTAACTTACTGAGAGAGATAGTACAGCAGCTGAGGTGCTTGGCTGAAACAGGGCTGACCTGGTTTGATCCCGAGCCCTGCATAAGGTCCTCAGAGCCTTGCCTGGACAGAGCACGGAGCACGGAGCCAGCAGTAAGCCCTGAACTTTGCCAGGTTGGCCCCAAAGCTAAAAGCTAAACATGAAAACTCCTAATGACAGAAGTCTTAAAAATATTCAGATTACTCCCCTTTTTCTCCTTTCTCCTCTGTGTAGCAAAAGTCCATTTTCTGATTTAGCTTCTTATTTCTTTTAGTAAGGGCTATACTATTTAAATGACTCTGCATGTTGACTTTGCAAGATTTTAATATATGCATTTTACATTATGCACTATGTATACACATAAATGTATCTTTATTTATATTCAGTGATTGACATGGTAGCTATATTTATATCTGGTTATAAGGACCCTAATTTGCTTTTGTTTAGATGCATGTTAATCCGTCATGTGTATGTACCATACATGTTTGCTTTACGCCTCTCTCACACCTGGACATTTAGGCTTTATTTCCAGTATCACCATGTAACAAATGGTACTGGGTGGGACTTATTTGTGCACACATGTATTTTCAAGTGATTGGGAGGTTTATCTTCAATATGATTTAATGTAAGTGGGGTTTTCCAGGTTGAAGAATAAAAGTCCTCGTAATTTTGTTAGAGAGCCCCTTTGCTGGTCTTCCTTGGGGCTCTCTTCTGCATTCTTCCTAGCAATTCACAGCGGGCCTGTTTTCTCACAGGCTTGTACACGCAGTGTATTGATACATTTGGGAAAATTGGCTATTTAATGGCAGAGAAATGGTGTCTTGAGAACTAAATTCAGGTTTATTTTTATGATGGAAAGCATAATTATAACAGTGTATGTAAATGAATCCTTTAGCATATATATACTTAGTACAGAGTGATGAGAGTTAATGAGACAAAGAAGGAACAATAATATAGAGGAGAAGAAATAGGCTCTGATTTGAAAGCCAACAATAATGGGTATGGTTATGTTCAAAAGCTGCCGCACTGCTTCGATTTTACATCTTGAGCTGTTACCGATTTTTTGAGAAGTCACAAAAATCCTAACCTCCAGAATGCCTTTGTTTCACAGAGGTAAAGTCTGTGGTATTAAAGGACTAATATCTTTCTACTTTAATTTTGTGGATAGTGTAGAAAAGATTTATTCTTTATCTCCTTTTGCATGCATATAAAAAGATAGCAACCACCAGACTGAAAAGGCATGCGTAATGTGCCTTATTCTTAGGCTTATCTTTCTCACCTAGTTTCCTAAAATATGAATACATATAATTATTCCTCACTCTAATTAATCGCTAAAACCAAAAGACAAATTTTTTCAGTCGATGTTTCACACACAATTTAAATATTGAGCTTCTTTATTCAGTTACCCTGGTGTTTATCTTTATTTTATCATTTATTGTTGAGAGTGTGCCAAGGAGTAGTATTTTATAAAACCAAACAATACCTGTTAGACAGTAGTAAGTGTCATTATAATTGAATTTTGAAACAGGGTTTAAATATAGGAACTGCAGAATTATTAAAATTACTTTAATTTCGGCTTATTGTTATTGTTAACTGTAATTTTGGTACATTTAACTTAGAATTCATGAGTTTTAATGCTAATTTTTTATAATACTATTGATATTATTTTAGAAGCTAGCATTGGAAAATGCAGAGAAAACATTTTTCCATTATATACTTGGAAAGGTATTTTTTTAAATAGCACAGCTTCATGGGTATTGAAACGGAAGGAAACTATATTAATTTCACAGAGTGCCGGGATTTATAAAATGAAGTGGATTTATAAATTCCTATAAACTTATCTTTTTCACGTAAAATGTCCATAAAATCTTTGCTGGACTTTCAATTCCTCCTACATTGTTGTTTGTTTGGGGGTGGAGGAGGGTGAGAACACCTGATTGTGTTGAAGGCATACTCCTGGCTCTGTGTCAGGGCTAGCTCCTAGCATCGCGGAAACATGTGGGGTGTCGAGAGATGTAAACCAGGTTGGCTGAGTAAGGCAGGCGCCATACCCGCTGGACTGTATCTCTGGGCCACCTCCTACAATATTAAGGGAAAATATGTTTCCAAATTTATAACCTAATTCCGCTTGCCTTGCAATGTCCCCTGTCGTGTATTTGTCTTATCTATTTACGTATTTGTCACTCAAGCTTATAAAGAAGCTGTTTTAAAACTTTAATAGTGTAGTTTTAAAAGTTTTTAATGATGGAGTTTTAAAGACTTTTTTTTTAATGTAGAGTTTAATTACTTTTTTGCTTGAAGTAAAACAGACTTGAATTTTGTTGTTTAAGAGTAAATGAGCTTTTTAATTTCTACAGATGTGACTCTGAAAATCGCTATGTTGGCAATCCACTTAGAGGAACGTGCTATTGTGAGTATATATTTTTATTTTAGATAATTAGTTTGTGTTGACTTTTCAGGTGGTTCTTCAGATAATAAATATCTTCTTGAACAGCTAATTCTGTTATTACTATTCTAGATACCATTTGCATTAAGTTTTATTACATTATTCCAGATATACGCATATTTATCTGCCTGTTTGTAACAGAGATAAAACTCAGGCAGACTTGTTTTGCTTTGTTTTAATTGTCTTTGGTGCATTGTTTTCCACTTTGAAGAATAAAACAACAATGGATCTTACTCTAAACACATCCAAAATATAAAACTAGAGAAAAGCTCAACTCAATCTTAGTGTAGTTTTTTTTCATTATGATTAAATTCAGAACAAATTCTATTTTGTAACGATTTTTGCAGGGGAAAATTGCTATAAAGCTGCACTTATTTTGTGAATATTTTTGTATTGCCTTATTATATGATGTATGTTTGTTTTAAAATAAAAAAAACATTTTTGCAGATTACTATACCACACTAAGTTCTCACTATGAGAAGTACAATATTTTTGTATCTTTTTGTGTGCTGATTTTTTCAGCTTTATTCTTATGGGTGTAGAGCGGCTTCTTACTCATGTCATTTGCATATTCCTTATGTACCTAAGATTGTGCCTGAGCATCTTTTTGTGTGATCGCATTATGAATGCTTTATTTCATAAACTATGTTTAAGTGTGTTAGCTGCTTTGTAAGGTTGTTTTCATGTTCAAGAGGGAATCAGGGAACACTAGTAAAGGGAAATTGACACTGGTGGTAGGACTGACTGGTGGTGGAAAATTGTATGTCAAAACCCAGCAGTGAGTAACTGTAATTCATAGTGCTTTCACTCACATCACTGTCTTCCCGTTGTTCATCCATTTGCTCGAGCGGGCACCAGTAACATCTCCATACGTCCTGTCTCGTGCTAGTGTAGCCCAAGGGCATCTGCTTGCTCCAGGAACACGAAGAACCTCAAACCACTCCTTCAGGTCATGGGAATGAGGTCTATAATTGTTATTGGTTTTGGCATATCAAATATGACATGGGTAGCTTGCCAGGCTCTACTGTGCATAGTATCTTGCCACTTGTCTTGCGACATAGTGCTTTAATATAAATTAAAATTTTGAAAAAGAAAAATGTGTCCAGAATTGGAGTGCCCCATCTTTTGCAAATGTTGGAAGTTTAGATCACTTCGGGGTAGAGGACAATCATAAGGGGAAATGAGGAATATGGAATTCTAATAAAGCTTCCTCTGCTTTTATGGCAAAAAAAAAAGTTTTCAGGTTACTTTCCTGTTCAGATACAAATCCTTTATCTGTGATTTGTGGACACTTTCTGACTTTCAAGCTTGTCTTAAATTTATTAAAAATATTTTCATTGAAGAGTTTTTTCCTTCCTTCCTAATCTTGCACTTAAAGTTTTTTAAATAGTACTTTTTGATATTTAACTTGTACATTTTGGAGTGCGGGCAGTGGGGCACTCTTGACATTACTCAGGCTACATGGACTGGGCATTTAGGGGCTTGGGTCTTGTGATGAGATGCTCCTCAGCCTAGTGGTGTGCCCTGTGCCTCCCATCACCCTGGGATCCTGATGGGCCACCCAGGCTCTGCCCGGCAGTGCTCAGGGCACTGTGCTGTTCTGGGGATCAATCTCAGAGTCTTCTTCATGCAAGATTTGTGCACCAGCCCTTTGTGCTATCTCCTGAGCCCCTAAAGGATTATTTGTAAACGGTTGCACTTCTGATCATTTCTGGTCGGTTTAACTACAGTTGATTCTTATTTTGGTTATATATATTTTGAAATGAAACATATTTATTAGTTCTACAAACCCTTTTTTAAATAAAACTATTTTATTGTACCACCATTAGGTATACAGTCACAGAAGTGGTTATGTTTGGGTTTCAGTCACACAGTCTACACACCCCTCCTACATCATCAATAATGTCTTTTATTAATACTGGAATTTGATTCATTTCTCTCCTTTATGGATGCCTTTGATTTATCAATCTTTTGTGTCATCTTCTATTCCCTGTTAACATGAAAGATGGAGGAAGCCTGCAAATATTCTTCTTCCCAATCTATGGGGAAAGCGATCAGTTGTTATCATCAGTGTGATGTCACCTTTTCCTACATACCTTTATCAGGTCTAGGAAGTATTCTAGTCTACTTTGCTGGATATTTGCTGTTTTTTATTAAAAAAAATCAGGAAAAGTGCTTGTGTCACATGTTTTTTTCTATATCATTTAAGACCATTATATTTAACTTTATTAATATAACCTTATATTTTAAAATTCATGAATTAATCCACCATTCTTTTGTCTGTTCACTAGTTTTCAGATTTAAGGATTCTTTGTTTCCCTTTGGTTTTGAGCCACATTTGGCAGTGATCAGGGCTTGCTCCTGGCTCTGTGTGCAGGCTCACTCCTGGTAGTGCTCAGAGAACCATGTGCGCTACCAGGGATGGCAAGGCAAGTTCCCTATTGGCTGTACGATCTCTCTAGCCCTGTATGTTGGAATTACTTCTAGATGTTGACTATAATATAAAATACTGAAATAAACATTCAAGACACTACTTGGTGTAACCATGTCTTCATTTCACTGGGGTGATTTGTAGGAGTGCAGTGTGCAATTGTCAACTCCAGTATTAAGGTGATGTTCAAATTTTTAAGAGACTTGAAGCTGTTTTTACGCAGGCATGCCATTTGATATTCCTTCTAGAAAAAAATATACAGACCAGCCCATAACAGCCTGGCTCACGCGGCCGCAACCGGCCGCACGGTTCATCAATAAATGCTTTATTTGGAGGTGTTTAAAAGAGTTTGCCTCCCGCTCGGCAAGCCTGGCAAGCTTCTCGTGTTGTATTTGATATGCCAAATTCCAGTAACAATTATATTGGGTCATTCCCATGACCTAATATAATGGTTTGAGGCTCTTTATGTTCCTGGAGCAAGCCGATGCCCCTGGCTCTACTAGCATGAGACAGGACATATGAAAATATTACTGGTGCCCGCTCTAGCAAATAGATGATCAACGGGAAGATCGTGATCGCGAATATATATATGTAGATATGTATGTATATACAAACATATTTACACATATATTTATAATTTATAAATATTTCACCTTTTCCTTATCTTCCAAATGCTTATACTCTTGTCTGCCTTTTCATCTAAAGCCGTAATATAGTAGAGATAATAGCAGAATGTGTTAGTTTCTTGTGGTTTTAATCTCCGTGTCTCTTTACAATTAATGTTGAGTTCTGTTTGTCTGTGTCTTGTTCTTGTTTTATTATTTGAGTAAAATATGTTCTGTTTCCTGATGTGTTTTGGTTATTTTGTTTTCTAAATTAGTTTTACTCATCATATGTAAAATTGAGATTTTTTAAAATATGTTGCCCTAATGCTTGTAATTATCATGTTTTTAAACTACTTTTTAATTAGTAATTTTATAAACTTGCTTTATTTTAAAATGCAAATAAGTCTTGTCTTATTTCTCCCTTTCTAAAATTTGGTCCCTTGTAGAGGAATGGATGGTTGGAATCTCTTATTTCAGTGTTCAGTCAAAATGATAGTAGTGGATAGCATTATCCAGCAATTTTTGCTAAAATGTATGCCTTATTCAATTCTGAAACTTCTGTCTAGAATGCTATATGTAAGATTCCATCACGAATGACTCCTTTTAATATCCCAGTAAATGAGAAGGTGCATGATGGATTTGTTTTCCTTTTTGGGTGAATCAGATATAGATGTGAATTATTATTTGTGATACTGCTATATAGTCCTGTTTATATTATATTTAGAATTATTTTCACTATAAATGAATTCATTTTAATTCTATTTTTCTAAGTTGGGAGGCTGTGCACCTGGCAGTGCTCAGGGCTTACCTCTGTCTCCACGCTCAGGGATCACTCCTAGTGGAGTTTGAGGGACTAAATAGGTTCCAGCAATCAAACCTCAGTCGGCTGCGTGCAAAGCAAGCTCCCTACCCGCTATACTATCTCTTTGGCCCTTTTCCTGTGTTTTCTAATTTACCTTGTCATTTGATCACTAAAGAACACTGGAGGTGTTGCAGGTGTGGCTGCGGTGCCCGGCTGCATTGGCAGGTGGCAGACAGGAGACAGGTTTGTCCACATCCAGGGCTCTGCCCTATGGGTCCTGGAGGTTGATGGTCTGACATAGAAAAGGACTGGACCTCCTTGGGTGAACCCAGAGCCATGGCAGAGCCTGGCAAGCTACCTGTGGTGCATTCGATATGCCAAAAAAAGTAACAGTAATGGACCACTTCCCAACGTTGGACGTTACTGGTGCCCACTCAAGCAAATCGATGAACAACGGGAAGACAAGTGATAAAGTGATAAATGAATGCAGATTATATACATGTATTCATAAAATTTTACAACATTTTGGCTTTCCTTTTCTGTTTTCATGCTGTGTAATTATGGTAACAGCAATTTTTCTCTTTGTTTGCTTTGAGCCTTACCCAGAGGTTCTCAGGGGCTACTGTGGGTCAATTCTTGGAAGTTCCCAGTGTTATTTAGAGCTCTGTGTGATGCCAGAGAACAAATCTGGGTCTCCTTCAGGCAATGTACATACTCGACTTTTTAAAACTACCTCCCTCCCTCCTCTATCTCCTCCTCCTTCTCCTACCTCTCCTCCTCCTCCTCCTCTTCCTCCTCCTCCTCTTCCTCTTCTTCTTCCTTCTTCTTTCTTCTCTTTTCTTTCTTTTTTTTCTTTTCTCCTGGTTCTGCACTCAGGAATTACTCCTGGTAGAGCTCAGGGGGTCCTACGGTATTCTGGCTCTAGGTTGACCAAGTGCAAGGCTAGCACCCTACCCTCTTTGCTGTTGCTCCAGCCCCAATTTTATTTTCTAGCTCATCAACTTTAGTTTTTTTTTTAAACAAAATTTGAGTTAAACTTTTGGTAACATTTTTAAATTATATTTAAGAAATTTCTTATTTTCCAAATATGTAACTTTTTTAAAAGCATCTTTTTAGGAATTTTCTCTAACTTTTTTGAGAATGTGGCATTTCTGAATCTGAAGAAAACTATGTTCATGAGAAATGAACTAGTTCCAGAGGCCCCATTCTCTCTCAATGGAACAAACATCTCTGAATGCAGCAGTTATGTGTACCTAGGTCGAGAAGTCAACATGATGAATGACCTAAAACCTGAGCTGCGCAGGAGGAAGAGAGAGCAGCATGGAATGCCTTCAAAGGCATCGAAGAAATAGCTAAAAGGACAAAGAACCTCCGGCTCCGGGCACATCTCTTCGACTCCACCGTTCTCCCTGCATTAACATACGCCTCAGAGACCTGGGCCCTACGAAAGCAGGATGAGAATGCTATTCGGGTCTCCCAGAGAGGCATCGAAAGAGCTATGCTTGGAATATCACGTCTCACTCAAGTGAGAGAAGGAATCGGAGTTCTGACCTCCATCGCTATTCCAGAATCAGGGACGCTGTCTCGTTTGCCAAGGCATCGAAAATCAGATGGGCTGGACATGTAATGCGATTTGGAGACAACCGCTGGACTAGAGCCGTTACCGACTGGATCCCACGGGATGTCAAAAGATCACGTGGCCGCCCACCTACAAGATGGTCAGACTTCCTTGTTAAGACCCTGAAGGAACGGTTTGAGGCTCTTCATATTCCTGAATCAACCAGATGCCATTGGGCTACATTGGCACGTGATAGGGTCCAATGGAAATGTTACTGGCGCCCGCTCGAGCAAATCGATGAGTAACGGATTCAAGTGATCAAGTGGCATTTCAAATCCCTTGTGAGTTTACAAAATTGCTAATTAAAAGAAGATGGGTATTTGGCTGTGTTTGGAGCCCTTTTGCTGATCGCACTGAGTAGGGATGGGCCTGCTCTCACCGTCCAGTGCTGTGTGAGCCTTGAGCTTGTGGCTACAGCACCCCAATGGGCATTCTAGTCCCAGAGAGCAGTTATCTGCACCCAGTTTTAGGGGAGACTGAAAAATCTTGATTTCAGTTCAGTTTGATTCAGAGGAAACACTGTTTTCTGTGTGTGTTAGTTCTTCATCCAGAAGACTCGCATATGCCAGCTAGCCTTTATTTTTATGGGCTTCTGTTCTTTCTCTCGTATTTGGCTAGGGTTGCAAAACTAGGATATCCTTGCTCTTCTTTTTCTTGATAGGTAGATTTCTTTCTTTCTTTCTTTTTTTTTTTTTTTGCTCTTTTGGGTCACACCCGCAATGCTCAGGGGTTACTCCTGGCTCTGCACTCAGGAATTACTCCTGGCGGTGCTCGGGAGACCATATGGGATGCCGGGGATCGAACCCGGGCCGGCATGGGCCGGCCGCTGCAAGGCAAATGCCCTACCCGCTGGGCTATCGCTCCGCCCCGATAGGTAGATTTCTATATGAGTAAATATCATCCATATTCCTTACATAGAAGTAAGATATTTACTTTTTATATTTAAGACTAAAAGATGTTTGTCTTCTCTGCCTGTGCTGTCCAGTTTAAATATGTAGCTGCATATATGATTAAGGATTTTCAGCAGCTACATTAAAAAGTCAAAGAAACAGGTGAAATTATTTTTAACTAACATTCTTTAACTCAGCATATCTAAAAGGTCATTTTTACTTGTAATACTATACAAATTTAAAAATTATTTTAGTTTTTCAATTTATTTTAAATGATGTACTTTGAAAGGCATCCTGTGATTTATATAACAATAATCTCAATTCCAATCTCATTTACTACTTAATTACCACTTGTGACTAGTGATGTCTATGATTGTTGGACTACATAAAACTCCTTCTCTAGGATATCTAAGCTGAAAACTCTGTGGCCTTTTGGGGTGTGCCAATTTCTTCTTGCCACGTATGCCCAGAGCTCCCATATCCAACATCCTCTGACATATTAATGGCCCGGCACCAGAGCTCTAAATTTCACAGTACTGAAGACCAGTAGGAGCACAGAAAATCATACGGGATAATTATATCAAAGTCCACCAAGCTCAGTGAACAAAGAGAACAATACAGAGCTCAACCAGTATCACCTGGCTCAGTAAATCTCAGGCAGTGACTATGGTAACACCATTCTGAGATACAACAGTTATCACTCTTTGACTTTCATTGATCTATTTTCTGATAATTCCATTTGTTAAATTGTTGTGACAAGCAATATGAAGTAAATTTGATTGTGCTTGCTAAGGGGGCAGGCTTGAGGGTAGGGTGGGAAGCTGGAGACATTGATGGAGAGAAGTTCACACTAGTGGTAGGATTGATATTACAACACTCAGTGCCTGAAACAACTAAGTTACGAACAGCTTTATAAACCATGGTATTTAAATAAAAACATTTTTTAAAAAAAGTTAAACCAAAAAAATCATTAGATACAGCACTAGATGGCAGTCTTGTCATTTGTTTGAGTCTTAATACTGGAATGAAAAAATGTTTGGGGGGAAAGGAAAGGTCAGTACTTCTTGAAATACTGTTGATAGAAAAAAATTTTGACGTTAGAGAGTAAAGTTTAAGATGTCAGCCTGCACTGTAGCTTAAGCATTTGAATTCAAGGTGGTGTTAATTGAAAGTCATACTTCAGCAGTCGTATTTGGGCATTCGTTTGTTTTTTCAAACTACACCTTAAAGCCAAACAACCACATGCACTAGAATACTACCCTGCTAGAGAGGTCTGGAGGAAGTGAAAAGGGAGTTTTCTCAGTAAAAAGGAAGTGTCTAGCAATGATATCTAATTGGACTGGTCCTTATAAATAGTAACTTTCTAAACTTAGCCAATATAAACAGTAGTAATCTCAAAGTAGTGAAGTTATTTCCCTTTGATGTTTTCTTTTTAATTGTAACAACAGTTATAATGAGGAAAATCTTAGACATGAACTGTAAGATTGAACTATAAAATTATATATATTCATGGAGGTCACACATATTATCTATGTATATATGTGTTTCTGTATAACTATAAGATAAAATATATATATTTATATATGTATTGCAGTGAGTAGTGCCCAAAGCCACTTTCTACTGTCATTCTTTTATGCTACTCCTTCTAAATCAAAACCGTTATTGTGCTTTAGTGTATTTTAAAGTCATAATATAACAGATTTGGGTTTCTTTTTATCTGTGACTCTTTGAATATTCAGTTTTATTTCAAACTTCTGTGAGGATTTAAAGTTAAAGGTGGACTTTTAAAATAATAATAATAATAATAATAATAATAATAACAATTACTAGTCTTTGGTATAAAAAGTAAATAAAACACGGGTAGCTTGCCAGGCATTACCGTGTAGGTGGTATAGTATCAGTAGAAGGCTCTCAACCCGAGCATTTACTGATGAAACTTAAAGGGGGAAGATTATGGTCCTCAGTTCCATGACCTGAAGAATGCTTGGGCTCCTCCTGTCCCTGGAGCAAGTAGATGCCCTTGGGTTACACTTGCTTGTGACAGGACTAATGGAGATATTACTAGTGCCCACTCGAGCAAATCGATGAGGAATGGGAAAACAGTGATACAGTGAATAATAATAATAATAATAATAATAATAATAATAATAATAATAATAATAATAAATATACTGCGGCTTTAGAGAATGTAGAATTTTAATTGCTAATTTAATTTCTCTGAGGTGGCTGACTTGGGTTTGGTACCCCACACCATGTACTCTGCTCCAAGCCCTGCCAGGAGTGAGTCCTTAGCTCACAGCCAGCATAAGCCCTGAGCTCTTTTCTGTATGGCCTGAATTAACAAAGTTTCTGATTACCTGCAACTCAGCAAATATTTATTTTACTAAAAAGTGGATTTTCTACTTGTCGCATTATAATCCCTTTTGTTATTATTGGCTTATTACTAATTAGCTTGTGATTTGCACTAAAATACAAACCTATAAGTACATTATTTATTGGATTTGATTTTTCTTGTGTTTGATAATGAGGTAAATTTCTAATAAACATTGTATGCCTATAAATTTAAAAAAAACAACCCCTGTGTATCAGAATATTGTCTTATAAAACTCGATTTAATGTCATTTAAATGAATGATCCCATTTTATTCTAAAATGGAACGAAGTAATTTTTCTGTTTAAACATACTTTATTTTGTTAGTTAATGTTTCATAAATTTTTTTACTGTGAATGGCTGTTAAGCAGGATTTAGATGTCCAGTCTCCCAAACGAAGAGACGTGACCTCCATCAATACAGAGTACCTAAGTTTTATTGGAGGTGGGCTTGATTTTCTCTCTATCGGGACCCTCCTCCAGAAGAGCTTTGGGACTCCAGGCCTCTCTAGCAAATACGTAGCCTAGTGGTTTGACTCCTGGTGTGGGCCAAGGGCCACTAATATGACTCTGAGCAGACCTGGGGAGATGTATACACGATAGGATCAAGCTAAAGGCTTGACATGCTAATCAGATTCCTGGCACTGGATATAGGTTTTTCTCTACTCAAAAATATAGAAACCGTGGAGCCATGTCTTACTGGCACTCTTTAGAAAAGTGGGTGTTTCCTAGCAGACTCCCAATAAATATATAATAGCAGTACACATATGAATTACCTATATATATCAAGTGGTATATCTATATATATATATATATATATACACACACACACATACACACACACATACACACACACATATATATATATCACTTGATCATTTGTATCCCGTTATTCATCGATTTGCTTGAGCGGGCGCCAGTAACATTCCCATTTGACCCTATCTCGTGCCAGTGTAGCCCAATGGCATCTGCTTGCTCCAGGAATATGAAGAGCCTCAAACTGTTTGTTCAGGGTCTTGACAAAGAAGTCTGACCATCTTGTAGGTGGGCAGCCACGTGATCTTTTGATGTCCTGTGGGATCCAGTCGGTAATAGCTCTAGTCCAGCGGTCGTCTCCAGATCACATTACATGTCTAGCCCTTCTGATTTTCGACGCCAGTATGATGCCGTTTGAGGCTAGTATATTGCCAGTATGATGTATTGTGACTCTATGGGGGCAAATATTAAAATTTTTAAAAAAATTATTCTGGGGGCCACACTTGGCAGTTCTTGGGAGCCCTGGTGTTGCCCATGGTAGTGTTGAGCCCTTGAGGTGCTTCTGGACACTAGCACACACCACACATCCCACAATGCTCTCACCCCACAATTCTTGGGGCGGGTGAGTATTTTTATCAGTGGCTGTTTGACCAAAGTGTTTGGAGATTGGTGATATAGATTGTCACATAATATTGCTTTGCCTTTTTAAAATTTATGTCATGAAGTTGTGTTGCTTAAGCATTGCTTGTTTATTGAAATAAATGAGCTTCTCTCTTGCCCCTTTCGCCCGCCAGACCTAGGCTATGGAACATTTGCTTCAAATAGAATCTAAGCAGATTCCCATATGTCACTGCAAAAGAATGCAAAGTTCAGCTATTTAGAGATAACATCAAGTGAGGAAGCATGGAGTTTGAAGAGGCGATGACACATATATGAACACCCCCTAAATTAGAATGATTGATATATGACTTTGGTGTTCATTGTCTATCTTCTTTCATTCTTTGAAGATAAAGAGATAACCCAGTGAGGTTAATGTAGGTCCTAGGTCACACAATCATTTTAAAAGTGTGGATAATTACATAATTCAGTGCTTTTCTGTGGTAATATAGCAGCAAATGTTCAACTTGCAAAATTCCTGCAACAGATTTTATCTTTTGAATTAGTCTGAATGTTCCAAGCTCAAGAGCAATTCTTAACTGATCGATTTAAGCATGGATAACACTGATCAGCAAAGAAAAGCTGTTTATCGAATATTTATTATGTGCTAAAGAATTTAATGTTAATTATTTCATTGACTACAAGCCTGACATATTTTGTTTTCTCTTTATTTACTGAAGATTCCCTCTTTGTAAGTTAGGAAAGAGTGTCACTTATTGGCATTGGCTCACTTTTTGTTTATTCATTCTACATATGTCTATTGACTAACCACTTTGTTGGACTCTGGGGATATTATAGTAAACAGAACAAGTTCTGCTTCATTGAAGCTTATAAGCTAGTAGGGAAAATTAAACCCATTATACAATTACCTAAATATTATTGTCATAGAACTCTGATGAGAATTATAGATGCTTGGGAGCCTGTTGCAAGCTGTAGGACCTCGTTTGTGGCGTGGAGAGTAGGAGGAGATCAGAGGATAACGAAGGGTAGGTTTCAAGCGAGAGTAAGATTGGCTCCCATGTGCCAGAGGAGCTGTGGAGGGAGAGTGTTAAGCAATGGCGGTGTGAGGATTGGAGTGAGTAGAGTCCGTGGAGGCAGCACCCACCAGGTCTGTGGCTAGGCAGAGCGTAGTGTGGGACATAGGAAAAGACAGAGAACTAGGGCAAGAGAGGCGAGAAGGTGGGGCTCCTGGGATCTGAAGAACTGTTGTGGTGTCTTACATTACAGACATTGTAAGGGGTTTGGTCTCGAGGTTTGGTCTTGATGGGTGTTAAGGAGCAAGTAAAATGATAAATTTTATTTTTATTTACTTTTTTTTTTTTGCCTTTTTGTGTCACACCTGGCAATGCTCAGGGGTTATGCCTGCCTCTACACTTATGAATTATTCCTGGTGGTGTTTGGGGAACCACATGGGATGTTGGGAATAGAACCCGGTCAGCCGTGTGCAAGACAAGTAATCCATTGAATAATCCATTGAATTATTGCTACACCCCGAAAATTTTTAGAACAATCCTGTTTGCAGCGTGTCAGAAGTTAGGTGAGGACAATCAGCATGCTGATAGCTTCAGGCATTCTCTGAGGCATGTTCCTGGAGCTATAGGTTATGCTTTTAAGATGCAGTGAGATCATGACTAAACTGGAATTTAAATTCTTACGAATTTTATCATTTACTAAGCAATTTTCTAAGTCTGAGAATTTATTTTTGCCAACGCATGACTATCCATATTCCATTATTTTAAAACCATTTGGATTCTTGGTATTATTGTAAACACTATGTGTATCCTAAGGACCCTTTGGAGTGACTAATTCATGATCATGAGCATGCACCTTTGTGAAAATGTATATATATATATATATATATGTATATATACATGAGAATGTACTTGAGGTTTTGATTTGGGGCTACACCTGGTGGTAGTCAGGGCTCAGCAGTCACCCTAGATGTATTTGCATATCATATAAGCATCAAGGCATATGCACAGTGCTCAGGATTGAATCCTGGTTGGCTGCACACAAGGCACATGCCTTATCTGCTCTGCTGTCTCTCCAGAATGTTTTTGTTTGCTTCTTTTTTTCTTTTAATTTCTTAAAAAAGTTATTTTATTAAAGCACCATGATTTACAAAGTTATTTATAGTCGGGTTTTATGGTTGGGTTTTAGATCTACAAGGTATTTCTAAAATCCTCTCTAGACTTTTTGCTTGACTTTTGGTGTCTTTTAGTATTCAATCAGAACAGTCTAGTAAATAAAGGAAGCAAACTAATGTGTTGAGTGTTTTGTTTTGTGATATCAGTTTTCTATAAACCAAATAGACACGCTTACATAATTGTGATTAACCTACAGAGTAATCCTATGAGGTAGGAAGTTTCATCTCACTGAGGTTAATTAACCTTATAAGATAACCCATTTGGTAAATAAGAGATTACAATAGAGATCTTCTTAAATACTATGGATAATGCTAAATTGAAAGTGAAATGCCTTGTTATCTGTCATTGATGCTTTCACAATTTCTGCAACAATGATACATTTATATAACACTTATTCTGGTTCCCAAACGAGATGAAACTTGTCTGAGCAATGCTGTACCTGTAGCAAATCCAGTGGATCAGTCTCACGTGGGACTTAGCATTTGGCTTTTTTTTCAGACATGTGCTAGAGCACTTACCTTGCACCCGCCAACTCCGGGTTCAGCCCCCAGTTTCCAATAGGGTTCTCCTAACCTCTGCCAAGAGTAAGTCCTGCTTCCGGCATCAGGAATTACCCTGAGCACTTCCAGGTGTGGTCCCCAAACCAAACAAACAAAAAGATAGTTACAACATATACCTTTTGGTGGGTCCACACCTGACCATTCTAATTTGGCCCACACTCAAGGATCGCTTCTAGAACTTCTTAAGGATCCTGGGCAGGGCTGGGTATTGAACCTGGGTTGGTTACATGGCTGGCAAGCACCCTCCCCACTGTACTTTCCCTTTGACCCTTCCAACATATACTTGGATGAATTTTACAGCTGATTATATATATATATATATTGCTTTTTTTTGGGGGGGTCACACCCAGCAATACTCAGGGGTTTCTCCTGGCTCTGCACTCAGGAATTACTCCTGGGATGCCGGGATCGAACCTGGGCCGCCATGGGCCAGCTGCATGCAAGGCAAACACCCTACTCGCTGGACTATCACTCCGGCCCCCTGATTATCATATTTTATAAAACTGTTTTCATGTTACTTTTGAAAAAGGAGTTTAAAATTCAGTATTTGCTTTTGATCAAATATATAATGTACTTACACGAGCTACTTCAGCAGTTCATCCTTTAAAATGACTTTCCCTAGATATAAATGTTTAGTTTCCAGTTTGAATGAATTTTCTTTTATGGGGAGGGTGCAGCAGTGCTTATTCATGGCTTGCTCTCGACTCTGTGCCCAGGGATTTCCCTGGCAATGCTGCACGAGGAGCTGTGTGGAGGTGCTGTAGCGGGACCCAGGTTTGCCATGTCCAAGGCAAATATCCTACACCCTGTACTATGTTTTTGGCCCTGCATGAATTCTTTAACATGTTGTGCATATTGAAAATCTTTTCTTTTTCTTGGAATTTCTATTTGATCAATATTTGATCATGCTGGGTTTTGATCAATTCTTATATGTAAATTTGTAATTACTCTCTATAGAAAAGCACAGCCCCTCTCTTTTTTTGCTCTCTGTTTGCCAGTGACTAAAGTACCTGTAAAAGTGTGCTGATATATGTACAAATTCAATGTTGTCTTGCTCTCGTCATTACTATCTTGCATGTTTTTGTTGCTTCCCAATTAGGAGTGGAGTAGGAATGAAATGATATGTTTAGAAAGATGTCATAGAGTTGGGGAGATATTTTTGTGATTAAGGTCCATTCTTGCACTCAGTCAGCCTCAGTTCAATTCCTTGCACTGCATCAACTCCCAACTATCTTTGGGCGCAGCCCTGGCAGTCCCTGGCCACCTGCTACCATGAGCTCAAACAGTTCTACGTCCTTGCACTCTTGTATCAAACCACCAACCTGAAATATATACCTAGTTAGCGCTATTTAATGTATAACTGAAAACCATGCAAAAATTTATCATAAATCAAGGAGTAAAAAACAATCAAACAAGCTTTGTGATTACTTATGAAAACTTCCTCTTTTTGTCCTAGTTATGCAAGTAATTCTAGAAGAGACAAAGAGATCAAATGATTGATATTTCCTCCACCTGAAGAAAACTTTTGCTAACGTTGTCTTAGGTATTTTCCAAATATTTTATTTGTGCACCGATATATGTAATAGGCCGAAAGATGCATCATGAAAGAGGTCCACATCTGGATCCCCGAAACCTGTGAACATATTACTTTATTTTTTTTTAATTTTTTTATTTTTACAATTACAAAGATATACAATTAAAAAGTTCATATTTGGGTTTTGGTCATACAGTGTAGCAGCACCCATCCCGCCACCAGTGCCCATCTCCCACCACCAACGTCCCCAGTTCCCTCCCCTCCCCCCCCAGCCCTCCTCCATGGCAGGTTCTTTATTTCTTTCCATTTCTCTATCTTTCTCTTTTCCTTCCTCTCCAGACTATGGATTACAGAACATACATTAAAGGGTTGTCATGTGTATCCTTTTGCCTCTATTTAATGCTCAGTTCTAGGTTGGCATTAGTACCCTCACAATTGTTAGCACACTGTTCCATTTTCTGTCTTACCTAGCCTCTGACTCCACACGTTTGTGATAATTTCCACCTTTGACAGGACCTCCTGATGTATGTTTCACTTGACCTTGGATATTGGTAGCATAATATGTACCTATATATTTATGTTATGCAGATAAATGCAGTCATTCTGTAACTGTCTCTCTCCTTCTGGCTAATTTCGCTCAACATAATCTTCTCCATGTCCATCCATTTGTAGGCAAATTTTATAACTTCATTTTTCCTAACAGCTGCATAGTATTCCATTGTGTAGATGTACCAAAGCTTTTTTATCCAGTCATCTATTTTCGGGCACTCGGGTTGCTTCCAGATTCTGGCTATTGTGAATAATGCTGCTATGAACATAAAAGTAGGGATGGTGTTTCCGCTGCGTATTTTTGGTTTCCCAGAGTAGATTCCCAGGAGTGGTATGGCCGGGTCAAATGGGAGTTCAATTTCTAGTCTTTGGAGGAATGTCCATATTGTTTTCCAGAAAGGCTGTACCAGCCGGCATTCCCACCAACAATGGATGAGTGTCCCCTTTTCCCCACACCCACGCCAGCACTTGTTGTTCTTGTTCTTTTGAATATGTGCCAGTCTCTGTGGTGTAAAGTGGTATCTCATTGTTGTTTTGATTTGCATCTCTCTGATGATTAGTGATGATGAGCATTTTTTCATATGTTTTTTGGCCATTCGAATTTCTTCCCTTGCTGAAGTTTCTGTTCATTTCTTCTCCCCATTTTTTGATGGGGTTGTTTGTTTTCTTCTTGTAAAGTTCTACCAGTGCCTGATATATCCTGGATATTAACCCCTTATCAGATGGGTATTGGGTGAATATTCTTTCCCATTCTGTGGACTGCTTTTGTATCTTAGTCACTGTTTCTTTTGAGGTGCAGAAGCTTTTTTAGTTTCATGGATCCCCGAAACCTGTGAACATATTACTTTAAATGGCAAAGGAGAACATGCAGATAGATTAAGACAATGGTGCTCTTATGGGAAGAGGGACAGGAGACTGGACACAGTGCTGGCCACTGTGACAATGCCAGCAGGGACTTAGGAGCAAAAGGTGGAATAAATGTGGGAATTAGAATAACATTGAAATCACCTTGGTTTTACATGTACATGGAAAAATGTGAAAGTTCCCTCCTAATTCTCTTATTTTAGTCAACTGTTAATAAGACTTAATACTGTATAATGATGCTTTTCATTGTCATTTAAGAAGTTTTGAAAATAAATGACCACAAAAGGGGTCCCGAGGTGTAATATGGTGGGTAAGGTGCTTGCCCTGCACATGGCCAACTCAGGTGCAACACCATGTGGTCGCTAAGCACCATCAGGAGTGCAGCAGGTATGACCAAAATCAAAAGTAAACACATCACAAGCAAAACAAAGGGAGATTTTTAGAAAATTACCACAAAAACAAGTGAGCAAGTAACTATGATGGCATATGTTGAAATATTTTGAGATGTTACTATTTATCACGTCACTTGTCACTAGTCTTCCCGTTGTTCATCCATTTGCTCTAGCGGGCACTGGTAACATCTCCATATATCCTGTCACATGCTAGTGTAGCCCGAGGACATCTGCTCGCTCCAGGAACATGAAGAGCCTCAAACCATTCCTTCAGATCATGGGAATGAGGTCTATAATTGTTACTGGTTTTTGGCATATCAAATATGACATGGGTAGTTTGCCAGGCTCTGCTATGCAGGTGTTATACACTTGGTAGTAGGCTCTCGGCGCGTGCATTTACTGATGAACCACAATGGGGAGATATTGGCTTTTCTCTTGGGTGTAGCTCTGACTAGCTGTGGAGTCTGGATGTTGGAAATGGTGCCCTCATGTTGTGGGGGTTCCTCTGGCTTCTTGTGAGGCTCTATTGGGATGGCGGGCCAGAGCTAGCACCCGCCTTCCTTCCCAGATGCCTCATGATCAGTTGAGCACAGGGAGAGCTGGTAGCAGCTCTGCCCCGCGTATCTGTATTTATTATATAAATATAATATTTTTCAATATATTTTGTTTGTATGAAAGTATGAAACAAATGTTTTTCTACCTAAAAAAATTTATGTATTTTTTTTTTTTTGTTTTGGCTCACACCTGGCAAATGTTCAGGGCTTACTCTTTCCTCTGTACTTAGGAATTACTCCTGGCGATGCTAGGTGGACCAAATGGGATGCTCAGAATCAAGCCCGCTTGGCCGCATGCAAGGCAAATGCCCTACCCGCTTTCTTCTTGCTCCGGTCCCCCCAAATTTTAACTGGAATGGAATGCACCAAAGTGGAATCTTTTTTTCTTATAAGATAGTGAATGACTTTTATTTTTATTTTTTATTTTCTTGTGTGTATTTTCCAAAATGTCTGCAGTATTTGTGAAGCCTTTATTATGATAGCAAAAGTAATAACTACTGTTTTAAAAGAATTAGAAGCTTTTCAATATCTATAGTTCTCTTCTTTGTTGCTTGTTGATAATGATTTATTTTTCCTGTCATGAAAAGGTCACTAATAATCGTCTTCAAAACTAACGTTCAGTATTTTATCAGCCGACTGTTGTTTTCAAACAGTTTCAAACATACATTTTGGATTGTATTTTTTCCCTCCACAGACAGCCTTTTGATTGACTATCAGTTTACATTCAGCTTATTACAGGAAGATGATCGTCACCATACGGCCATAAACTTCATAGCAAACCCAGAACAGGTGAGAAGGCAGTTTATCTTTTTGTATGTAATTGTAGTAAATCCAGGACACAACTGTTGTCATCTTTCAATATATTCCTGCTGCATCTTAGAATTATCACACTGTGGGGCTTGTAGGTACACAAAACCTGTTCATTTTTTCTTTCTGTAAAACTAAACTTGTAATTCAGAAAATTTGTGAGTTTCCTATTTTAGATTTTGCAGGCATTCCTATACTTTAAACGATATTACTTCTATTATTTATTCATACTTATGGCTATGCTTCTGTTTGAGATTAGCTCTACAACTGGGAGTAGTTTTATTTGAAAACAGAATCTATAAATTCAGAATATGCTATATTAAATAATCTTTTTATAATATATTTATATACTAGTGAGTTTTCATTGTGTTTTTTCTCCCCTAAGTCCACTGACTTATCTGAGATGTGAATGCTGCTTCTTCTTTATATAAATTATTTTTACTGACATGTAATTGACATATTATGTTGTATGGAGTTTAAGAATGTACAGCTTTAGGGCAAAGAAGTCTATACACAGCTTGTTGATTTGATACATTTATATACTGCAATATGGTTATCACTGTAGAAATAAAATACAAATTCTCTCGCATAACTTGCTTTTGACTCAGTTTTTTTTTTTTTTTTTTTGCTTTTTGGGTCACACCCGGCAATGCTCAGGGGTTTCTCCTGGCTCTGCACTCAGGAATTACTCCTGACAGTGCTCGGGGACCACATGGGATGTCGAGGATCAAACCCAGGCCGGCATGGGCTGACCGCATGCAAAGCAAATGCCCTACCTGCTGGACTATCGCTCCGGCCCCTGACTCAGATTTTTGACCTCCTAGCAACTTTGAAGCTCCTAATAGAGGATTATTGTTACTAACCCCGAGACAGTATTTTAGATTTCTAGGACTTAGTTATCTATCCTACAATAGTACCATAAGCATGTCCCCTGGTTCTCCAGGCAGACACCTTGTCCTATAAACCCTATGAATTGAATATTTGTGTTCCTTCTCATTGAAGTGCTATATTTTGTGTGTTGCCACTGGTACTGTAAGGATGTACCAATAGGGTTTTGAGGGCTATCTAGGAGGATATAGTTCTAAGAAATGGATTTAATTTACTCAAAGAAGAAACCATGGAAATGTTCCTCATTTCCTTTTACCCTCTGTGAAACGAGGTTAGTGTGTGAACTGGAAGTGAGGCTCAGTGAATGCTGAATCTGCCTCCAGGTCTGTCTTGGAATTCTTTACTTCACGATTTGTGAATAAGAAATTCCTGTTATTTATAAGGCAGTCTCTGGCATTTTTTGCTATTTGGTCTTGGAAGGAGGAAGATTGTAAGAATTAAATTTCTTCAGAATGTGGGTATACAGTTTCCCAGTACCATCTGTTAAGAGGCCGCCCTTTCCCTACTGCATGTTTTAGGGAGCCTCATCAGAGATTCCGTGCTCTATGTGGGGGCTAGATCTGAACTCGCTGTTGCAGCACCTTGGTCACATGTCATTCTTTATGACAGCTGTATGCTGTACGTGTTGAGTTTAAGGGTTTTTTTTTGAGTCACTGTGAATTACAGAGGTATTTGTGATTGTTTTTAAGACATACCATGTTCCAACACTAATCCCTTCACCAATGCCCACTTTCTTCCATCATTGTCCACAGTTTCTCTCCCACCCCACTTCCTGTCTCTGTAGGTCATGCTTCCACTTCTCTTAGGCACTGTGGTTACAACACAGTTACTGGGAGGGTATTATGCATGTCACTCTACCACCTTTTAGCATGTTGGACCATGTGTTTGAACTACAGTAGATTGTTTTGTTTCCATTTTTTTTGAGGGAGCACACCTGGGTGTGCTTAGGGCTTACTCCTGCTCTAGACTGAGGGTTCACTGCTGGTGGGGCTCAGGGGAACGTCTGGGTGTCTGGGATTGATTCAGGGCTAGTAGTGTACAAGGAAAGCCCCTTTCCCACTTTAGTTCTAGTCCCAACTGCTGTGGTTTAAAAATATTTTTAAACAGGAACTGTGATATTTCAGCTTTGTTTTCAAGATTGTTGGTTATTTTTTGTTACATTTCTGTAAAAAAATTTCCACTCTGATTTTGACTGGATAATATAGAAGTTATAGATTGCTTTGGGTAATGTAGATTTTAACAGAATCAGAGATTTCAGTCATAAACACAGTATTTCTTTCCATTATTCATGCCTTTATTTCATCAATATTTTATCATTTTCACAGGTCAAATTTTTAACTTTGGCTTAATTTCATTCTTAATGTTTTTTTACCTTGATAAATTTATCTCGTTTATTGTCAGTTTATTAGAAACTGAGTTTTTGCTTGTTGGGGAGCATTCCTCGAGTGTCCACTTCAGAGACATGTTCTCTGGCCTGAGGCGGGAGCCCTGGTTTGTGTCTTCTTTTCACACTCTTAGATTCACAAATACACGCATCCTTTCTTCTCTTCAGCCTTGGGACTTTTGTCATCATTACTTATCTTAGAATTTTGGCCATTATTTTCTCACTGTAGTTTTCTGTTCTCCTGGGGACGTCCCTAATGCGTGTATTAACGGTATCCCCCAAGTCCATTAGGCTTCTTCACTCACTCTTTCACAACCTTCTAAGATTTTGCCCCCTGCTTTGGTAATGTCCTATTATCTTCTTTCAAGTTTGCTGAGTCTTTCTTCTCATTCATTAAGTCCTTTTATTTGAAAGTCTCTATTCAATTTTAAGTTCAGTTATTGCATTATTCTGTCCCAGTATTTCTATTTATTTCTTTTTTAATGGTTTCTGTCTCTGGTCCTTGTTTTTTCAGTTCATGTATCATTTCTTCCTATTATTTAGTTATCTCTCTGTGGGTTCCTTTTTACTCTTTTAGCTTCTTTTATGGAGCTGTTTTGAATTCCCTTGCCCGGAGAGTGTAGATTCATTTCTCTATGGTCAGTTACTGGAAAGGCGCTTGTTTCTTGGTGGCATCGTGTTTTTCTGACCCTCTCGTTCAGTGTATTCTGCTTAATTGTTCACACATGTGGCATGCGGACCCTTCCTGCTCTTCAGCGATGCACATTCCTGCAGTGCCTTAACCAGTCAGCACAGCTAGAAATGGCTGGACTGTTTTGCCCCGTCACTCCCTTCTTTCCTTTGTTGGGGTTGGGTGTCCCTGGGTGTGTCTCTCCCATTCTCATGAAGAATAGGCCCTTGGGAGCACAACTTTTCTATCTCCAAATTTTTTGGGGTGGTACGCCCGTCTCACTGAGCCTTGCTTGAACAGGCTGCCTGCCCTCCTCTCTCCTTTGGGCAGTCAGTGTGTTGGAATCTCGTGTGCTGGGGGCACACCCCACTCTTGCCCTCCTTCCTTGGGAGAGTTTTCTGGGTTGTGCATCCCAACTCCTCTCCCTGACTTATTTTAGCCATTCTGAGCCACCCTGACTTTCTTCATTTGCTGCTTCCTGCTGATGGTCACGTTTTGCTCGCTTCATCCCTGGGTGAGGCAGGCGAGGCGGGTTCTCTTGGGCACCCACGCAGTGCTGAAGATGGTAGCTCCACGTTGCTTGCTTCTCTCTGGGCCTCAGGGGCCTCACTGGCGCTCCTTGGTGCTGGCCGTGTGGAACGGGTTGACATGTGTAAAATGAAGTCGTTGATACCTATAATGAAGTGGCTTGACTAGTTTTGTGTTCACCTCTACGAAAGGTGTTTTGGTCTCTACATTGTTGCAGTGGTGGAGTATTTGTCTCAGAGAGCCGGAGATAGGATGAGAGCCTGGGCTTCTTATTCTGCCCTTCTGCTGATTCTGTTTCCCATCTCAGAGTTTTTACTATTTTAATCTATCATATCTGTATGGAACATTCTAGTAGTTTACCAAATAGATAAAACTTTGGTTCATTATGTATCTTGATGTCTGCTACCCCCTTCCTGTAAAATGTTTTAGTTAAATTTACACAGATAGCACCATATATTTTTAAAAATATGAAAATATAATTAAAGAACTGTGATTTACAGTTACTTATATATGCCATCAGGCATCATTTGTTAAATTGGTTTGTATGTTATGTCATGTTATGTTACGACTTATTCTTTAGATCCAAGCTACAATCTTATTTTTTGGAAAGCACTTAACTTTCCTACTTTTAAATAAAAATTATTTTTTTTATGATTTTTGTGTCACTTCTGGTAATGCTCAGGGGTTATTCATGGCTCTGCACTCAGGAATTACTCCTGGCAGTGCTCAGGGGACCATCTGGGATGCCAGGAATCAAACCTGGGTCAGCCGCAAGCAAGGCAAATGCCTTCCCTGGTGTGCTGTTGCCCTAGCCCTTAAATAGAACGATTAGAAAGATGACTAAAGTGTAATTTTCTGTATAATAAAGCTATATTGAATAGCATGTCAGAATCTAATGTGTAGGAAGTTCTTACAAGTACATCATAATAAACTTTGACTTATTCCGTAGTGTAGTATAGAAAAAAATGAAAGTTGCTATTCTACCTCTATAGGTGTAGAGTTTCAAAGCATTACAGTAGGCTTACAGCAGTTCCATACCACCATCATCACTATCCATCCATATATATATGTATATATATAAATGCATATATATATATTATCAATGTAAACACAATCTCTACTGGAACAGTAGTTCAATGGTAGGACACTTGCATATGGCTAGCCTGGGTTCAGTCTTCACATCCCAGATAGTCTTCCAGATCTGAGTGTTCCCTGAGCACAGAGCCAAGAGTAAGCCCTCTGCATTTCTGGGTGTGACCCCAAAATCAAAAAGTAGTAGCCTTTAACCCCTCATCCCTATCTAGCCCTTGATAACTAAAGTCTTTGGTTGACATTTTTCCTCTGTGAAATGCATATTCTAGGTACCTCATTGAAATACGGCCATGCAGTATTTCTCCCTTTGTCTTGCTCTGTAAGCACAGCATGACTACAGTGTTCCCAGAGTTCATCACATCACAGCGTATGCCAGCATTTTATTCGTTCTCATTGCTTTCTTAACAGCAATAACAAACTCTGAGAGTGGAATTTCTGACTCATAACATGGTATGATTAATAGTCCTCTCAGTATTATCCACTGTCATATGTGTGATCCAGAAGTAGCCATGATGCAGATTTGCTTCTCTCCTGTGTTTCCTCTTTCAGTTTCCAGAAGTCCAGAGTTGTGCCGTAGCCCTAGCTACCTTTTCTGTTGTCTCATCCAGTTTAAGCCACTTGCCCAGACACAAGTTCTTTGAGGCTGAAGTATGCTAGACTGTATGAGAAGTGTCACTCTGAATGCTTATAGCAGCATTACTTCTAATTTCTAATGATATAAATATAATTTCTAATTGAAGACACTCAATTTGAAACTATTTAAAATTAATATGGATTTTGGTCAAGGCTCCCCAGTTAAACTGCAAGCTATTACTAAAAAATAAGATTCCTTAATTATTTATACATTGCCTCCATTTTTATGACCGATTTAATTCTGAGTCATTAAACCTCACTTCTAGCCAGTGCTTCCACGTGAACAGTTTCTCTACTAGTTTCCTGCACACTGTTTTTCTGCTGAGCTTTACCCACATCAAACCAGCCACGTTCTTGAAGAGTGATTTATTTTCATTTACCATGATAATTGCTGTAGAACTTCATTTGCCTAAGATCTTTTTTTCATCGTAAATTTATTTTCTGGTACTCTAGTGAAGGTACTATACATTTTAATAATGCCTAAGCGTGGAGCTGATAGTTTGAGCCAAAATATTTTTTGAGGGTTGAGTCTGTTTGTGTTTGTGTGTGTGGGGGACGGGGAGTTGGCCACATCCAGCAGTACTCAAGAGCTATTCCTGGCTAAGTGCCCAGGGTTTCATGTGGTGCCATCAGGATCATGGCCACCATAGCCTCATTCCAGACGAGAGCTTTACTTCTTCTACTGTTTTTCCAGCCCTGAGCTAAAAATTTAAGACGCTTTCTAATTTTGTGAATTAGAGCTAACAGAGAACATGTTCTTCATTAATTCTTTTCATTACTTCATAAAGTTGATTCAATGACTAAGAAGTGTAAGTCTTTTTCTGGTTCAGTTAGTTCATTCTGATGGCATATCAATTACTATTAGCACCAGCCTGTTCCTTCTGTCAATTCTGGGTTTTCTGTGATACAACATTAATTACATATTGAAGTAGATATTATCGCTACTGATCAATATAATTTATTGAACAAAACTGTCTGAATACTAGCATGAAAAGCACCTTGCTATAATCACTAGGACCGAAGTAATGTTTCACTATCTTTTAGGCATTATCTTGAATCATTGTCATCTTTGTTTCACTAATATCTTAAAAGATGAAGGAAGGTTTCAATAAATATGACACTTGCGGTGTATAGATTGTGGGAATTTCTATTGCACCTGATTTATAGGACTCGTAAGTTAACTTTCATCTTAGCATTCATAGCCATTGATGAACATGACTGACTAAGGATACGGCATTATCCTGAAATACTGCTTGTATTTAAACCCTTAAGCTCTGTTTTTTCTTTGTCTTCCTTTTCTAAAAAAAAAATTAAAACAGGATTTTTCTGCAATATTAATGTGCAGCCTCCTGGAAATTTTGTATGGCATTCAACTCCATTGTAATGTATTTTGCATGTCCTTGAAGATGATTATTTTTATTTAATTTGTATTTGCTTCCCGAAAACTGTGAAGATAATGTTTTCTGATGTTTATCAAGGACTGTTAATAGTTCCTCAAGAAACCTAGCTGTCTCTTTGCTGATGACAATCGTCAAAAGTAGATGGTACTTGGAATTAAGAATTGAATCTTGGCGTATCACTTCAATGGAATCACTACCATAAATCATCCACCAGCCTTTGTATTTTTTTTTCTTTTTTGGGTTACTCCTGTCTCTGCACTCAGGAATTACTCTTGGCGGTGCTCAGAGGACCATATGGGATGCTGGGGATCGAACCTGGGCCGGCACAGGCCAGCTGCATACAAGGCAAATGCCCTACCAGCTGGGCTATTGCTCCGGCCCCAGCCTTTGTAATTTGGGTGTTCCTTTTCCTACGCTTTTCTGATAGTAAAGGGCCATATCCTTGAGGCAATTTTTCTTTCAGATTCTTATATCAAAATGAGAACTTTATTGTTGACAGACTTATTTTCTCTGAGTGGCGCTAAAATTTTGAGCTATATTTTCTAATCCTTGCCTGTGTTATCTTAGTCTTTAAAATATAGCAGTGTTAAGGAATACATTTTTGTGCTTTTAGTATTTGGGTCTATGTTTAAGAAGTCATAGCACACAACTCTTGAAGTTACATATTAAATAGCAAAAACTTTGCACATCGAGAAGGCTTTATTATGGTAAAGAAGATAATTGGGTACTTGAACTAGCCATTTGAATTTATCACGTATACTTTTTACATCAAAAAACTATTGTTGGCTTTTATACTTATTTGGATGTTGACTTAAAGATAGAATCTGTGGAGTTTGAGAAATATGGCATAGCCATGATAAAAACTTTCATCTAAATTTATGTGTCTGGTATAGTTAGATTTTTTTTAACATGCTTTATTTTTCCTTGATAGTCAAACAAAAATTTGGATATTTCAATTAACGCATCCAACAACTTTGATCTCAACATTACATGGTCTGTTGGTTCCACAGGTAAGAGAACTTTGGTGTCCGGTGCCTTGCACATCTGTTGTGTTCTAATGTGTCTTTTTAAAAGTCATTTAAACAACTGACAATTCAGAAAGCCCCAATAACAGGGCTTCATTAACTTACTAATTTCATCCTTATTTAATTAAAATAGATTTATGGCAAATAATGTATAATGCTTAATTATTTTTAATGGAACTTATTAAATGTGATTTAATTGAAATACATTACATTTTCAATCAATGGAATAACATTTCCATTATTTCCTTGCTGTTGCAGTCATAAATATGATTATTCACCTTACTATTGCTATAGAACAATGAAATTCTTATCCGCATGCTGATGGTTTTCTTTTAAGCAAAGAGCTGTGCTGCCCAATTGCCTATCAGCTTTTATTGATTTACTAGTTTAGAAAAGATACTGTACTTAGTGTGTCTTCTCTAAGTAGATTTGTAAGCTGGAATTTAGATATTTGAAAAATATAATTAAGTAGAGGTATTCATTCAGGGCTATGAAAAGAGTAATTTTCATATCTATGCTTTAGGAAATTCTGTTACTTTTAATATTTGTCAAAGATACACTGTTGTATAAATATGCTTGAAACTTTTTTAAAGAAAATATCTAGATGCTTAGAAATCTAGTTGATTTTTAAAATTTAGATTGTGCTTATTTTACTGTGTAGAATTTGAGTTACTTGCAATGTAATAGAATTAAAGAGTTATGTTTTCACATTTATGAGCCTATATTACATGTGTAAAATGAAAAGTACAAGCAAATCTATACATTTTTCATATACATTAGAATATAAAACATAATAAAACCTTGGGACTGTGATTTTTATGAAGAATCTTAGTAACTTATTAATTTGAAATTTACTTATACACAAAACTGAATTTCATGTTTTAAAATTTATATATTAGAACACATAAGAGGCTGAGAGATCTTACAGTGAATAAGGGTCTTGTCGAAACACCTGGGTTCAATCCCGGCACCCCATGTAGTCCCTCAGGCACTACCAGCCGTGATCCCTGAGAATAGGACCAGTAGCCCTCCCTGTGCACTGCTGGAACTACCCCCAAACAACAGCTACAGCAGACCAGAATTTGCAGAATCTTTAAAATCTATTTGGACCATTAATTTTAGTATGAAGAATATCTCATAAAATTATTAATATCATTATTTGAAGTCCCAGGATTTCCAAATGCTATTAGATTTAGAAATAGGCATTAGCCCAAGAAGAATTAGGTAGAAGTATTCTTTTGAAGATCAGGCTACACTACCTCAGGTGCTTGGGCCAGCTCTTGGGCCATGTGCTTGATGGTGCTGCAGGGCATATCGTGATATATGGGAAGAATGTGATTTACCCCTTCATCCCTTTCCTGGCCTTTATTTCTGCTTTCCAGTTTAAAGTAGAAGAGTTAGGGTGTTGGAAGTGCATTGTTCCATTTGGTTAATTTCAGCAAATATTTATTGAGTTCTCAGTATGTGTTTAATTTTAAAGCTTTTAGCTTAAGTTTTTTAGTGTCCTCAGAAGTGGGGATGGTTCCATTTATGTTAAGACAAATACATTGAATTTTTTAGGAGTTTTTAAATTGGACTGAGACTAGCAAAAATGTGTCCTGATTTGTTTTTAAAGACTCTGTGGAGTGATTAAGTAGAACGAATTCAGCTTCTGGAGTCAGAGAGAGACTTTAGTTAGGAATTTCTCTGCTCAGTAGCTGTCAGTTATGGGCTGGCGGGTGCTTTGATTTTGGAAGTTCAAGTTTCAATTAGAGGATGAATACTTCTGGGATAAGATTATTATAGAAATTGAGTTCCCGTTCGAGCGAGCCATACCACTTCTGGGAATATACCCGGGAAGGCAAAAACACAACAGAAACACCATCTGTATTTTTATTTTCATAGCAGCATTATTTACAATAGCCAGAATCTGGAAACATATTTCCAGCCAGAATCTGGAAACAACCAGAGTGCCCAAGAACTGATGACTGGATAAAGAAACTTTGGTACATGTACACAATGGAATACTGTGCAGCTGTTAGGAACAATGAAGTTATGAAATTTTTCTTATAAATGGATGGATATGGAAAGGATCATGTTGAGTGAAATTAGCTAGAAGGAAAAGACAGATATAGAAAGACTATTTGTTTGCATGCTATATATAATATATAGCATAATATTATTATTTATTGGCTCAGAACCATACATAGCCCAGTCTATAAAGTTCCTTTCTGAGAACTACTCTATCTTTTCACAAATCATCAGCCTGGCAAGCTGTCCGATGCGTGTTCGATATGCCAAATCCAGTAACAAAAATGTTTATGGAAATGTTACTGGTGCCCTCTCGAGCAAATCGATGAATAACGGGATTCAAGTGATCAAGTGATCAAGTGAGCATAATAAATGATATATACATACATACATATATGTGTATATATATACATACATATATGTGTATATACATATTTGAGGATGTGTATCAGGATATTCAACTCATTCCATAGGTCCACAGGTCTGTTTTTACTCCAATACCATGCTGTTTTAATTACTACTGTTTGGTAGTACAGTTTAAAGTTGGGGGAAGGTGATGCCTTCTATCTTTATTCCCCCAAGGATTTCTTTAGCTATTCACAGGGTTGTTTTGTTTTGTTTTTTATAAAACCTATTTCTATCATTTCCCTGGTTCCTCTCTTCTAAGCCAGTGTCCCAAATATCTTCATTCAGGACTTTTTTAAAACAGTTTAAGACTTAGGATGGCCACCTCAGATAGGCAGTCACCAAGAACTAATTCCTGGTGTCACAGAAAAGCCACTGCCCGACATACGGTTCATGAGGCACTCTGGCCGGCCAGCCTTCAGTGTGGCCTCGAAGTCACCAGCATCATCATGCTGCTCACGTCACCTCTGCTTTGTAATTCACTGCTGGCACTAATTACAAAGTCACCAAAACAAAACAACTCAGATTGCTCACATACCTAAACACATCCCTTAATTCTGACATTATGGGACAGAGTATCACAAATACTGTTCACTGAAATACCGCCTTGTTTCTGTGGCAACTGATGTTAACAACCCCAAGGAAAAGAATGTCCGTGTTCAATAACATCAAATATATATATTTGATCAATATCATCAAAATATTTTAATATTTTTGATATATCCATAATATAAAAATATATATATATTTATATCCAGAAGAGCCTCAGACCATTTCTTCAGGTCATGGGAATGAGGTCTATAATTGTTACTGGTTTATGACATACCAAATACGACACGGGTAGCTTGCCAGGCTCTGCCGTGAGGGTGGGATACTCTATGTAATAGGCTCTCATCTCATGCATTTACTGAAGAACCACAGCTTTGCAGTCGGCATATATATAATATGAAACAAATATCCAAGGCCAGGCAAAACATGGATCAGGAGGTCTTGTCAAAGTTGGAATCTACCAAAAATATGTGAGAGTCAGAGGTTAGGTAAGAAGGGAGAAGAGAACAGTGTGCTAATAATTGTCGAAAGTGATAATACCAGCCTAAAACTGAGCATTGAATACAGGCAAAAGATACACATGATAACTTCTATATGTATGTATTGTAATCCAGTGTGTAAGAGAAGTAAGAGAGAGAGAGAAAGAGAGAGAGAAGAAATAAAGAACCTGCCATAGAGACAGGCTAGGGGAAGGGGAGGGATTGGGGACATGGTGGTGGGACATGGGCACTGGTGGAGGGATGGGTGCTGGAACACTGGTAAGACTGAAATTCAAAAAACTTCTTTGAAATTGTATATCTCACAGCGGCATAATAAAATAAAATAAAAGAATAAAGCTAGTGTTTAGCATTTGGTCAGTATATGAAAGACAATATATTCACAATTGCCCCCTACTACTAGAAGCCCTGGCAGCCTCACCCAGTCCCCATATCTACTGCCATATCAACCTATCGGCCCAGACCGTAGATCCTGAAGACTCTGGATCACACAGCCACATATGTGTCATTCTGCACCTTCTAATTCTTCGATACTGAAATTCTAGTGGGAACCTATCAGATTAGATTGGAAGTACCATAGAAGCCAATTAAAATCTACAAACAAAAACAACAACGTAGAGGCTCAACTAGCTCAACTAGCAACAAGCAACTTAGTAAATTCTTAAACAAGGACTTAACAACCCCATGATCGGTTATAAATTTTAATATTGAAACTTTGTTGTCTAATCGATTTGAGCTCTAGCATTATAGCAACAGCTGTGACTTTCGTCTGCATCAAAATAAATTGAAAAATTTAAAATGAATAAAAAATAATAATGTACTAAGTCTTTCCTTATTCTAGTCATGATGAATCTGATTTTCTTTCTCATTTTAAATTGTGAAGATGAGTTTATACTAGTAATTATTTTGTATAAGGGATTTTATAAAAGTAAATGCTATTGATTCTAAGGTCAAAAAATTTTCTATTCCCTAATGTGAACTGTTTAAATTTATTATGGCCTTCTGTTTCAGCTGGTACAATATCTGGAGAGGAGACTCCTATTGTTTCCAAAACCAATATAAAGGACTACAGAGATAGTTTTTCATATGAAAAATTTAACTTTAGAAGCAATCCTAACATTACATTCTATGTGTACGTCAGCAACTTTTCCTGGCCTATTAAAATACAGGTAAGTGTTGTTAGTATTACATCTAATGATCAATCACTGTTTTGATTATAAAAAGAGTACTGGGTTTGTTCAGTGTTATATCCATTTACATTTAATAATTTGAATAATATAAAACCATTGATCACCCCTTGACAAAAGAGGGCACCAGTGAAAAAGTGCTTGCTAGGTCCCTTTTAACAACAATCTACCTCTCACTGTTGCCTGATTTTTCTAGAAAAGATTATATGTCCCACTTCATTGTATTTAGCAATAGGTTATTTACCATTTTAGATTTATTGCAATGAAACACAGGATATGCTTTCCCTCTTGCAATAGTCAAGGATTTTGCCTTTAATTCATGTTTCTATGTAAGAAAATTCTGTTATAAAATTGAAATATGCGTGTTTATTTAGGGTCTGACATAGCATACTGAATCATGGTTAGTTTTTCGAATAGGTCACCTATGCCAAGTCCTTTGATAGGGTCTTATGTTTTTAGGTTTCTAAAAAAACTGTGAATTATTTCTTCATTTTTTTATATTGTGAATTTATGATCTGTTATGATGTGTGCTTAAAATGTTTTATGTTTTTAAGTGATTTGAGGTAGTACATTGTATTTAATTTTGAAATTGAAGTTTTGGTGAGGTTTGAGCTATACCTGGTAGGGGGGGGGCTCCTTCTAGTGCAGTGTTTGAGGGTTCCGGATGACTGTTTTACGGGAGGGATCCAGTGGTATTCAACCTGAGCTTGCTGCATGCAAAGTAAAGGAAGCATTACACACTCACACACACACACACACACACACACACACACACTTTTTGGGGGGTAGAGGTTAGGCCACACCCAGCTGCTTAGAGGTTGCTGCTGGCTCTGCACTCAAAAATTAATCTTGGCTTGGGGCGGCAATAGCCCAGCGGGTAGGGCATTTGCCTTGCATGCGGCTGACCCATGCTGGCCTGGGTTCAATCCCGGCATCCCATATGGTCCCCCGAGCACCGCCAGGAGTAATTCCTGAGTGCAGAGCCAG
>JAJIBD010013394.1:0-31295 GCA_021461705.1 Cryptotis parvus | reverse complement strand
CAGGTACGCAGGCCAAAGCAAGACCCTGACTAAGGGAAACTTTAGATTATATAGCCACTATTAGCGTCATAGCCCGGCAAACTTAAATTCAAAGAAAAACATAACTCAAGGAGAAACACAACTCAAGTTGCACAGACAAGTTATTTTGATATATCTTGGGATGTTCTAAATGTCAGTATCCCTGCCCACACCTGGGCGGTTCCCATAGATACCCGCAGATAGGCTGCTGTTTTTCTTTTGCCCAGATGTCCTTCCCAAGGCCAAATGGGGGGTGATGCCAAGCCCTTGGTAACTTTTCACAGCAATATGGAAGCCCTTTGGCTCATTGAACCTGCCTGCCGTTTTGCTTACCTAACATCCCCCACTTTTTTTTAGTTTTATGAGGAATCTTATTATAGTTAGAATTATTAAGGGCCAGATACTGCTGTTTCAGAACCATGAGCTGCACTATGCTGATGTATTCTTTGATGAAAGCAACTAGCATTAAGAAAGCAAGGCTCAAAAGTCAATATAAGTAATAACACAATTAGGGGTCCCAGCAAAGTGATTATCAGGGTAGTTATCCAGTGTGACATGTTGAAACAAGATTTAAACCGGCTTTTAGAAGTTTTAATTCCATTTGCCGTGGACCCCTTCCCTGTTTGCCTGCCTACATTAAAGCTGCCCTAGAGATTTCACGGCCTTAAATTTTGGAGGGGAAAATGGTGAGGGTCCATCTTCTGGAGCTTCTTCATGTTGACAAAGGGACTATAGGTCCTGCCTGTGCAAGGGGTGAAATCTCATGCTACCTTAGTTTTAGTGGGGCCCAGCAATGAACTGGTTGGTTTTTCTGACATTATTAACATTTGAAAGAAAAAGATTGAATTTATTAATCTGAGGAATGTCACATTGAAATTATTAGACCTTGGAGGAGTCAAAAGGCTCTCTCAGAACTAGTAAGGGCAGAGTGGTTTACTAGTTTAGAAAACAGAAGTTAAAAAAAGAGTTAAAGCAACAAAGACCAAAGCAACATAACACCATACTTTTTTTTCTATGATTTTACCATGTGATTGGTTAATAGAAAGTGACTTACTGTGTTCAAATTTTATTTTAATGGACATACAAACACCAAGCTACCCTTTTGCCTTTTCAGTGTCTACCTTTTAATTGTTGCTCTTCTTGGTTAACTTCTGGCTTTAACTATACTGGTCAGACTAGTGACACATATGCAACTTTGAGTTCCTTCATAGACTAGACTGCTTTCTTACAGTTAGCAAATTAAGTTTTATCTGAATTCCCAAAGGGGTACCTTTTATTCAATTATCTTTGTTTAACTAGAATTTGATTTTTACAAGTTATAGAATACGGGGCCGGAGCAATAGTCCAGCAGGTAGGGCGCTTGCCTTGCACGTGGCCGGCTCATGCCTGCCCGGGTTCAATCCCCGGCATCCCATTTGGTCCCCGAGCACCGCCAGGAGTAATTCCTGAGTGCAGAGCCAGGAGAAACCCCTGAGCATTGCCGGGTGTGACCCCCAAAAAAAGCAAAAATAAAAGTTATAGAAATATGATTTTTTCACATTTATTTAAAATTTGTCAGATAACTTAATAAACTTGATTTGTTCTTTTGCATAAACGCAGCAAGATTGGAGAACTCTCCATTTGGGGTACCCCATTACTTACTGAGAAGTCCTGGGGATTGGCTAAGACAGAGCAGGAAACACACCAGTGATGGCATTAATATTTTTACCTGTGACATCAGGGCTACCCTGGGCTTGGCCATAACATATGAAGATTAGGTCCCATGATGAGCTGGGGGTGGCCTTGGGTTTTTTCCACTAGGGCTCAAGAGCAGGGGCCAGAGCAATAGCACAGCGGGTAGGATGTTTGCCTTGCACGTGGCCGAGCTGGGTTCTATTCCCCAGCATCCCATATCCCTGAGCACTGCCAGGCATAATTCCTGAGCGAAGAGCCAGGAGTAACCCGTGAGCGTTGCTGGGTATGACCCAAAAAAAAAAAAAAATAAGAGCAGTGAGCAGCCACATTTCTTTGTGGGACTGAAGTAAATTCCTACTGCAGTGCCTTTGTCAGTTATTGCAGATCTACAGATCTCTTGCTTTTCACAGTAGAGACGATTTCTGCTTCCCCTTGGGCTGGCCAGCCTCTAGGGTCTCCCTGAGATTTGTTGGGTACTTGTAACAGTACCTGTTAAATATCTGTGCCTGTCATTTAGACCAATCCCTTTTTGACTCCATTTCCCTGGAAGATGTTCTTTGGGGTTCCATAGCTGGCTTTCCTGTCTGCATGAGGGGTAGACCCCTGTTACAGAGAGGAAAGTTTTTTTTTTAATTTGGAATTATGCAAACCAACATAGTGACATGAAGCATTAAAAATGTATGAAGGTGGGGCTGGAGCGATAGTCCAGCAGGTAGGGCGTTTGCCTTGCATGCGGCCTATCCTGGGTTTGATCCCCGGCATCCCATATGGTCCCCTGAGCACTGCCAGGTGTAATCCTGACTGCAGAGCCAGGAGTAACCACTGAGCATTTCCAGGTGTGATCCAAAAAAGAAAAAAAAAAGTGTTGAAGGTACAGAGAAAAAAGCAATTTTTTAACCTACAATGAGATGCAATATACCCATTTTAAAGATGCATTAACATCTGTAGAGACAGAATGGTGCAGTTTAATGATATTATGCATTCATTTAATTTCATGTTTAAAACCTTGAGTCCCAATTATTTAAGAGCACTGTAACAGGAGTTCATGCCATCCATTTAATATTTTTCCAGAGACCTTGCCAAAAAGGGTAGTAAACAATTTTGTGGACAAACAGTTCAATTTAGCTTCTTTCCTTAAAAAAGGAAAAACTGTTTTGCTTACTTAACACCCCGAGCACCGCCAGGAGAGAGATTCCTGAGTACAGAGCCAGGAGTAACCCCTGAGTGTTGCTGGGTGTGACCCAAAAAGCAAAAAAAAAAAAAAAAAAATAGAATAAAAATGAAGATGCCATCACTGAACTGAATGAAACATCAGTCGGCTTAATAATCATCAACTTGTAGCCCCGAAATGAGAAGAGGATTAAAACAGAGCAGGGAGAGAAGATGAATGTAGTGGCTTAGAGCTCCTAAGATGGACAGCACCACACACTTCAGAAGCGCAGCAGCTCCCAGCAGAATAAAAGCAACAACCCTTCCTAGAAAAGCAGCTGAAAACAGCATCGAAAAGAAAATCATATTAAAGCTGTCGGCCTGTAAGAGAGACAACCTCCAGAGGAAAGGTACTCAGCTTCTCGTGTATGCTAAAGACGATCGTCTTCTCGTCCTCTATCGCCCATTTTCTTCTGAAAGCCAGAGAATGATTAAGCGGGTTGGGGCCGGGAACCCTATCAACTCCAAGCTCTGAGTTCCCGTGAAGTGCCCATAAATAATGCCAGTGAAATTTAAATGTTTTCAGATAGATGAAAGGGCAGAGATTCTTTTACCAGTTAGCCTACCGGGTGATAAATGTTAATGGTATTTATTCGACCTGAAAGAGACTTTATATCAGATCTAAATGTAGATCTACAGAAGAAAATGAAAAACATCAGAAATGGTAAATGCATTATAAATATGGAGGGCTACATTCGTTCCTTCTCTAATTTCTTTTGGGGATGGGGAGGGTCTTGGTGCTCAGGAGCAATTCCTGTCTTAGTCCTCAGGAGTGAGTCTGGTGGTGCTCTGTGGAACTGCTCTGGGTGGCAGAGATCACACCAGGCCTGGCCACATGTGGGTCTTCCTCCCTGTATCATCGCTGTGGCCACCTCTAATTTCTTTTTGTGATGTTGCTGGTGAGGTTGGATCCTGCGCTAGTAGAACACCCATGAAGAAGGTCAAGTAGAGCACCACAGAGAAGTCTCCAGGAACCACTTTGGGGGAATAGCTCTGTTTTGTTAGGTGGAACAGAGATATTTTAATTGGGGAAAGCAGGGTGGGAACTCTGTGTCAGCCAATCAGGTAGTAGGGTAGGAACTCTATGTCAGCAAGTCAGGTTGGGTGGAGAGAACTGATGTTTAATCCCTTTAAAACAAGGGATTAGGCAAGGTGTATGCTTAATCCTAAACTGGTAGGTGGTGCTTGTGTACAGGTTATGTGTTTAGATATACTTTTTCAAGGCATGGAGCTGCTTAATAACTGAAACATGATAACAAGGAGGTAGGAAGGGAGGAGGGGGGGGGGGGGGGGGGGGGGGGGGGGGGGGGGGGAGGGAGGAGAAGGAAGGAAGGAAGGAAGGAAGGAAGGAAGGAAGGAAGGAAGGAAGGGAAGGAAGGGAGGGAGGGAGGGAGGGAGGGAGGGAGGAAGGAAGGAGGGAGGGAGGAAGGGAGGAGGGGGGAGAAGGAGGGAAGAAGAGGAAGGAAGGAAGAAGGAAGGAAGGGAGGGGAGGGAGGGAGGAGGAAGGAAGGGAGGGAAGGGGAGGGAGGAGGGAAGGAAGGAAGGGGGGGGAGAGGAGGGAAGAAGGAAGGAGGGAAAGAAGGAAGGAAGGAGGGAGGAGGGGAAGGAGGGAGAAAGGGAGGAAAGGGGGAGAAAGGAAGAAGAGAACTGAAGGAGGGAAGGGAAGGAGGGAGGAAGGAAGGAAGGAAAAGGGAGGGAAGGTGGGAAGGAAAGGAAGGAGGGAGGGAAGGAAGATGAGGAGGAAGGAGACTTGAAAGTTCTGTTAATGGCCTATTTGTGCTGGGATAGCCAGTAAATGTCAGGAGCTCAGTTGGTAAACTGTAAACTTGTGTCTTCAAATAAAAGCACCCTGGAGCTTATCTTAATGGGCAGGAAGGATTGTGACATTAAAGACCTCATATTGTTTTCAGAGCTCCCAAATGGTCCCCTATAAATAACTCTCAGATCTCACTCACTGACGGTTCACTTAAAGTTAAGGGCACTCGGGCACTCACTAAAATGGTATAGGGACCCAGGTAGGTCCGTTCCTAGCACACATGAGGCCCGGAGTTTGATCCCTGGCCACACATTTTCATTACCATCCCCCAGTCACTTGATCACTTGAATCCCGTTATTCATCGATTTGCTCGAGCGGGCGCCAGTAACATTTCCATTGGGCCCTATCACGTGCCAATGTAGCCCAATGGCATCTGGTTGATTCAGGAATATGAAGAGCCTCAAACCGTTCCTATCAGACACTGCTTGTTTGCCTTTCTTACTGCTGCCATATTGAGGGCTCTTTCGGGGTCAGGAAAATAAACATTTCTGTTACTGGATTTGGCATATCGAACACGCATCGGACAGCTTGCCAGGCTCTGCCATGCGGGCGCTATATTCTCATTACTTTGTGGGGCTCTCTCAGAGGGGTGGGTAGAATATTTATGGTAATTTGGAGGTAAATTGCGCGTTGGCCGCGGCGCCAACGGGGAAAGCTGGTTTCTGCTCTGCCGGGTGTACCTGTGTCCCCCCCCCCCCCAGTATTTCTAGGAATAGCCTCCGTTATGGGGTGGGGACACTGGCCAGACCCCAGCTCCAAGGAGCCTCCCGACTGCGTCGCGCTGAGGGAAGCCGCTTGCCGGACACTCCCTCTCCCTCGCCGCCAGGGGGCGACCCTGCTCAGCCCCGGAGCTCTCACGATTGTGGCCTCTTGTCTTCAAAGGCTCAAAGTGGCTCTTCAGGAAGAAGCCGACCCTCAGGCCGCAGTGGACTCTGGGCTGGACGAGAAGGTCCCCGAACTCCAGCATCTGCAGGCAGACTGGCAGAGCCAGAAGGCCCGCCTGCAGGCACAGGTAGGGCTGTGCCGGGAGATGGCCTTCTCCTTGGAAAGGCACGCAGGGTGCTTGGAGGGGCCTGAGTCTCCGCCGGGCTGGGGGCGCAGGCTAGGGCCAGGCCCGCTGGGATTCTTGGTTCTGGGTATTGATTCATTCAATCCCACTGTGGCTCATGAGCACCAGCAGCCCGAGCCGCATCAAGGAACCCCTGCACAGTAGCTGATGGGCAAGCGAGCCTTGAGCACCAAGCACGGGGGTGTGGCAGAGCGGCCTGGGGCCAGGCTTGTGGTGCATGGGAGCCCCTGGGTGATTCCCGGAACCTGATGAGTACCTTTGTTTACCTGAGCAACACCAGGTGAAGCTCTGGGCTTACTCCCGCTTCCCGCGCAGGGAATCCTGGAGGGCTCCGGGACTCTATGGGGTGCCAGGGATCCAACCCAGGTCAGCTGCTTGTAAGCAGCACTCTGCTGTTCTGTCTCACAGGCTCCCCCCAAATATGTGTTTTTCGTTTTACCGCCAGTGCACGTTCACGAGTTCTGTCTCTTGCTGGTCTCCTGACTGTGAAACCAGAACCTAGGCTGAGGCTGCGTTTAGCATGCGCCAGTGCTTATGATCAGTGAATTAGTGCGTGTACCAGCCTCAGCTACTCATCAAAAGGTGCGTGGCTGGGAATGAAAGTCATTAGCCCTTAAAACACAATTAGGGGTCCGAGTGATAGTCCAGAGGGTAGGGCGTTTGCCTTGCACGCGGCTGACCATTCTATATGGTCCCTGGAGCACCAACAGGAGGAATTCCTGAGTACAGATCCAGGAGTAACCCATGAGACTGCCGGAATTGTGACCCCCCCCCCAAAAAAAAAAAAGCACAATTAGTCACCTGACATGAAGAACAAGAGATTGTACTTTTTTTCATTAGTCATGAAAAGAGTTGCTTTCTCAAAAAGTAGTGTCTGGAGCCAGAGCAATAGCACAGCCGGGAGGGTGCTTGCCTCGCACGCTGCAGACCTGAGTTCGATCCCGGCATCCCGTATGGTCCCCGAGCACCACCAAGAGTAATTCCTGAGCACAGAGCCAGGAGGAACCCCTGAGCGTCACAGCATCGCTTCCCTTCGTCCCACCACGATTAGGGCCGTGTGCTGCTCTCCCCCACAGGAGGAAGGAGGTTTAGGGGAGGCAGTGAGTGGCCAAGGGCAGACTCAGACCTGGGCACCTCTGGGCGTCAGGGACTGCCCCCTCCCCCCCTCCCCTCTCTGATTTATTTTTCTTTATTAAACACTGTGGTTTACGAAGTTGCTCTTAAGATTCATGACGCAGTTGTGTTGGGCACTCGCTGTTTCACTCCCACCCCCAGAGTTAGCTTCCCTCCACCGTCCCCAGTTTCCCACCTGCCCCCTTAGTAGGCACAAATCATTGATTTGCTATTGCTTGTGCAACTCAATGGTGAATGGAATTACCGGAAAATACTTAAGTCAACTAAAATGTGTGAACTTTTTCTATTGCACCTGGGGAGGGGGTTACATCAAGAGATTGGCTGAGGGTTTCCAGAGCTGTTTGTTGCTAATGGAGCCTCCAGTGTCACTGTTTCTGTTGAGCTGAGTTCGCTTCTATGCTGTTTTTCCATGTCATTTGCTGGGCTCTGACTGTCAGTATTGTGGAATTTGGAGCTGCCCAGGGTCTGTAGAACTGGACACATGAGGGCCCGAAGTGATAGTACAGCCAGGAGGGCACTTGTCTTAAACTGGCCCGGGCCGGGCGTAGCCCCGGGGGGCGTTGCCTGCGCCGGCCGTGCCGCCGGGTGCCGGCTCCCTTGGTCCCCGGCCGCGGGATTCGAGTGCGGCCAGGGTCCCTGGCTTCGGGTGTGACAAAAAAACAAAACTGGCCTCGATCCTCAGCATCCCCATACGGTCCCTGAGCCAGCCAGGAGGCGATTCCTGAGCAGAGAGCCAGGAGTAACCCCTGAGCACTGCCAGGTGTCCTGAAACACCCTGAAACAACAGAGCCCTGTGTGCTGCTCTGGGGACCCGCCCCAGACGGGGAACTGGGCCCGAGACACTCAGAAGCAAATTGTACCCTGTTGCAAACTTTTGAGCAAAGAAGTTTTTTTTTTTTTTTTTTTTTTTTTTTGGGCAGCAAGGCATTGCAATCTGTCCCTCCAGCCCTGGAGACAAGGGCTTTTGTGTTGTTTGAAATAAGGTTGGGGGCCAGAGCAATTAGGAGTGAAAGGGTCATTGGATAAAGCCAATAATGGTGGACTTTGGTTTTCTGTTTGTTTGGGAGCCACACCTGGCGGTGCTCAGGGATCACTCCTGGCTTTGTGCTCAGGGATCACTGGTGGGGCTTGAGGGACGACAGGGGGAACTTGGGAACTGAACCCAGGTTGGTCATGTGCATGGTGACTACCCTACTTGCCGTACTGTCTCTCTGGCCCCTGTTGGTGAGCCTTGAGTGAATGAAGCAAATATGGGGAAGGTTTCCTTGGAGAGAAGGGCTTGGTGGTTTCCGAATCAGGCCACAGAGGGCAGAGCAAGCGCATGTTCTCTGGAGGGTGTCTTGCTGCAGAAAAGCCTGGCAAGGCATTAAGCCCTAGTCTTCTGACTTTATACGTGGGTGAATCTGGTCTCCCTGGAGATTGGAGCTCTCTTAAGAAAAGTGCTACTATCGGGAGGAGCATCCAGGCCTCAAAAACCTGCTTGTGTGTATGGTATAGGGCTGGAGAGACAGCAACAGCCCATAAAGCACTTGCCTTGCATCACGCCGACCCTGGTTCAAATCCCGGGCACTGCATATGGTCCCCTGAGCAGTGCCAAGGGTCACTCCTAGCACAGGGTGAGGAATAGCCCCTGAGCACCTCCTGTGTGCTCCCAGGGGTGCTCAGGAATACCGAATTCTTTTTTGTTTGCACCCCAAAACAAATAAAGGAATGAGAAATAATCATTTGAGTGACCCCAAGGGCAGAGATACAGCCACTTCTCTCTAGACCAGACTAGACCAGGAACAAAAGGAGAACCCCCCACCCCCTTCTGTCACTTCTGCTCTGTTCCTCAAGGCTCTTCACACACTGTCACCCCCATCTCACTGGTCCTGGCTCAGATGGAAGATGCTCATCTCGCTGCTCCTGAATGTTAAACTGGAACCATGGGCAGAGCTATAGCACAGCCGGTAGGGCTTTTTGGCCAACCTGGGTTCTATCTCCTGCATCCCATATGGTCCCCAAGCAATGCCAGGAGTATTCCTGAATACTCCTGAGCATTCCCTGAATACTCCTGAGCATCAGAGTAAACCCTGAACATTGCTGGGTATAACCCAAAAAGAAAAAAAAAAATAACTGGAACCAATCAGTCAATGTCAGTGTGTCTGTTTCTTGGCTTTCTCTCTTTTCCTCACCTCCTCACACCAAATTCTCAATAAACAGCCCACCCTGGACCCATTATGGGTCCATTTAGCCATGGATAGAGATGAAGTTCTCATGGTACAAAATGGCTGCCGTAACCAGGCCATCACCGCTGTCATCCCAGAGAGTGGGAGAGCACTTGCTGTACTTACTCCAATACTCCCTCCACAGTGGTGTGGGGGTGCTCCATGGGCACGAGCATGCAGGAGAAGACTCGTCAAGGGAACAGGCCTCCTGTTCTGCGACCACTTTCATGCTTCCATCTACCTACTCTTGCCCACAGGCCACAGAAGAGCGCTTGAAGAAGGAATACAGCCACGACCTCCAGATGCAGCTCCAGGCACACCAGCGGGAGCTCCAGGCCTTGGAGGAAAAGGCCCAGCAAGAGCTCCAGGGGGAGCTGCAGAAGATGCAGAGTCAGCAGACCTTGCTGATAGGTACCTGGGATGGCCCTGGGCAGCAGGGCCAGGGTAGGGACACAAAAGCCCAAGCAACTACCCAGGTGCAGCCAGCAGCAGGCTCTTGGTGTGAGATTGTCACCCTCCACCTCATCCTCTGTGTGTCCAAATCGTAGTTACCATAAGGGCCCCGGGACTGGATGAGATTGTACAGAGTGCCCAGCACCTAATGTGAGCCCAGTGGAACTAACTCCAGCACTCACTGGCTGTGTGTTTGCCTCAGGCAAGTTGCTTGATTGCTCTGTGTCCTAGTTGCTCATCTGTGAAGTGAGAGAAAGGAGAGTGTCCTCGCCGGGCAATTCCTAGGATTGCCGCAGTCAGTGCATGGGAAACGCACATAGTGGCCTGAAGCAGAGCCCACAGGACTGTGTGATTGTTTGCTGTTGATTCACAGCTGCCAATAGACTCTCTCTCTCTCTCTCTCTCTCTCTCTCTCTCTCTCTCTCTCTCTCTCTCTCTCTCTCCCTCTCTCCCTCTCTCTCCCTCTCCTCTCCCTTTACTCTCATCTTCCTTTTCCCTTTTCAGAGGCAGACAAATGCCCAGCATTAAAGATCACTTTGGGGCCGGGCGTAGCCAGCGTCGCCGTTTGCCTTGCTGGCGGCCGGCCAGCCGGGGTTTGGTTCCCGGCTCCCATATGGTCCCGAGCGCCGGGTTTCCTGAGTGCCGCCGGAGTAACCCTGACTGCCGGGTGTGCCAAAAAAAAAGACACTTTGGCTTTATTGAGTGTTTTTTTTTTTTTTCCAAACGCAGGCAGGGCTCTTAAGATCATTGTGGGAGAAAGTCACTTTTTATGTCTCTCTGAGTATCCGGTCTTCACCAGACAAGTATCTCGCTGATCCCCACTGCACCCTCTAACCCTCCTCCAGGAAGTGCTGGGGAGACAGAGGGAGAGTCCCCATTAGTAGTCGCCCGGCCTGGAGGGGCCTCAGGGAAACGCAGACGCTAGTGGCATCTCAGATGGTGACTTCGCTTTGTCGAAATGCAAGTTCTATTGTGATAAAGGGTTTCCAAGCAGCGGGCTGTGTGTGTGGCATTTAGAGAAAAAGAAAGCGGTAGGAACACTGTATCAAAATCCCATTGCAGAGGAAAGATGCCCCCTCCATGTTTCACCGTAGCCTCAGTTAGACTATCTGAAAGTTAGGTTTCGATTTAATCGACCATATTTAACAGAAAAGCTTAATAATCTTCTGGGAGGTTGTTTACAACCGACGCACTTTCACAGTCTCATTAATTTTTATGGCAAGTTCCAGTCACTTATTTTACAAATATAGGTTCAGCACTTTCTCTGTATTGGAGGATGATCTTAGAGGATACGGAACTGTTAGAACTATCATTCCCAAAGCTATTTGCAGTCATTAAAATACATGGTCTCAAAAGTCTAGAACAGAAAAGTACCAGGTTTGCTAGCACTTGAGATTCTCCTTATTTTAAAACTTGGCTGGGGGCCCAGTTGCAATATTAAAATCAATAGATCTAGAAAGTAAATTTATATGAAATTGTTATATCTGATTGCAGGGTTGGTAAGTCCTTCCCTAAGAATTTATTAAGCCTTTTCTTGCTTCCGGAGGTGCAAGAAAAAAATCCAGCAGAGTTCTCAGGCACTGGACGGCCTGAAATGAAGGAATCAAATTTCCACATAGAGAAGTCTAAACCGCAAGGCCCCTGGGCATTGGACACCTCTCTCTCTCTCTCTCTCTCTCTCTCTCTCTCTCTCTCTCTCTCTCTCTCTCTCTCTCTCTCTCTCTCTCTCTCTCTCTCTCTCTCTCTCTCTCACCCCCCCGTGCTTTCAAGGGTGACACCCGGCTCTGCACTCAGGAATTACTCCTGGCAGTGCTCGGGGACCATATGGGATGCCGGAGAGCAAACCTGGGTCGGCTGCGTGCAAGGAAAACGCCCTACCCGGCTGGACTATTGCTTCGGCCCCACTTTTCTCTTCTTGCTTGGTCTTCTGTCATGGTACCGAGTCCCAGGGCAACATCCAGGCCCTGTGCTAGGCTCAGCCACACACCAGCCTCTCCCGGGAGCAGGGGCGTGTGCCTGGCTGGGGTGAAGGAGAGCGCTTGCAGGTGTGATGTGGGCCAGAATGACAGCACAGCAGGTAGGACGTGTCCTTGAACAGGCAGACTCAGGTTCAATCCCTGGCATCCCGTGTGATTCCCCAAGCACCACCAGGAGTAATTCCCTGAGTGCAGTCAGGGGGAACACCTGAGCATCGCCAACTGTGACCAAAAAAAGCAAAATAGAATAAAATTAAAAAAAAAAAAAAAAAAGCTGGCGAGGAGGAGAGGCTCCGGAGGTAGTACAGCGCGGAGGGCACTTGTCTTGCATGTGGCTGACCCAGTTTCAATCCCTGGCATCCTGTAGGGCCCCTCTGTCCCCTCCAGGACTGGTACCTGAACACAGAGCCGGGAGTAAGACCTGAGCACTGCTGGCTGTGACTCCAAAACAAACAAACAAACAAACAAAAAGAATTGCAGGGGAACTTGATCCAAGGCCCCAGCTGGCCGAGGTCTCTGTGTCCACCTCCCCCCCACTCACGAGCCCAGCAGGACGCACCAGAGGCCCCGCAGCCCTCACTATGCTGCTCTTCCTTGCAGAGACCCTCCGGAAGGAGCTGGCCGAGCAGCGGGCTGCCTGCTCCGAGCACCAGAAGGACCTGGACGCCCTCCACGCCGAGCGGAGGGCACTGCGCAGCCTGGGCAGGCGACAGGGCATGGCCCAGTGTCCAGGAGACAGTGACGACCACCCTGTCGCCGCAGAGGTCAGCACTCCTGCCCTCTGCCGGGGTGCGCCAGAAGTGCACCTGGAAACCTCACAAGAGGTTCTAGAAGACTTGTTCCTTCTGCGGTGGGAAGACGCTTCCTCCATAAGCCGGGGAGCCTGCGGGCTTCTGTCTTTGGAAACAAAACAATAAGGGGTTTGTTGTTGTTGTTGTTGTTGTTGTTGTGCTTTTGTTTTTGGACCACACCTAGCCACGCCCAGGAATTATTCCTGACTCTCTGAGTCTGTACACTGGGAATCACTCTTGGGGCTTTGGAGATCATAAATAGTAGTGGAGATTGAACCCGGGTTGGCTATGTGCAAGACGAGAACCTTAGCTGCTGTACTATCTCTCTGGTCCCACAAAACGAGTTGGTTTTTTTTTCTTTTTGGGTCACACCCAGCAATGCACTCCTGGCGGTACTCAGGGGACCATATGGGGATCGAACTCGGGTCGCTGCGTGCAAGGCAAACGCCCCACCTGCTGTACTATGAATCCGGCCCCTACAAAAAACGAGTTTTAAGCATTGCATGTGGATTGGGGCTATTGTGGATAGTCGCCTGACGCGGCACATCTGTGACCGTTTGGTTGCTTGTCTGGGTTGCGCCTCCTGGCAGCAGCTTCTCCCCTGGATACTTTCTCCCCAGGACGGGGTGGCCAGAGCCAGGTTGGCTGCGCTGAGCTGGGCGGTCCATGGGAGGAGAACGCGCAGCTCAAGGGCGCCGTGCGTCGACTGCGTGCAGAGGTGGAGCAGCACCAGCAGGAGGCGCTGCAGCTCCGCGAGCAACGCAGGTGAGTCCAGTGCGCCAGGCTCCGGGCTCTACACCTGGGTGTCCCCTGGGCTTCTTCCCCCAAGAAAAGGCACTCCGTCCCCCACCGCACATTTCACGAATCGCACTCCAGGATTCTAGAACTCCCAGAGGATGATGTCTTTCTTTTTTTAATTGATTGAGATTCTGTGGTTTACAATGCTTTTAGTAAAATGTTCTCATGTACATAGCACGCCTGTACTTCCTCCCTCTCCCAAGGACCCCAACACCCCTCCCTCCTGCCACCTCCCCACCCAGTTGTGTGAATCAGTTCTTCCATTGTGTTGCCTTTGTTACTACTTTGTTGTGTGTGTGTGTGTGTGTGTGTGTTTAAGGGTTTTTGGGTCACACCCAGCGATGCTCAAGGATTACTCCTGCCTCTGCACTCAGGAATTACTCCTGGCGGTGCCCAGGATAGAATCTGGGCCGGCCATGTGTATCACTATGGCCCCTGTTGTATTTTTTTAATTTTTTATTACAATTACAAAGATATACAATTAAAAAGTTCATATTTGGGTTTTGGTCATACAGTGTTCCAGCACCCATCCCTCCACCAGTGCCCATCTCCCACCACCAACGTCCCCGGTTCCCCCTCCCCCTCCCCAGCCCTCCTCCATGGCAGGTTCTTTATTTCTTTCCCTTTCTCTCTCTTTCTCTTTTCCTTCACCTCCAGACTATGGATTACAGAACATACATTAAAGGGTTGTCATGTGTATCTTTTTGCCTCTATTTAATGCTCAGTTCTAGGTTGGCATTAGTACCCTCGACAATTGTTAGCACAGTGTTCCATTTTCTGTCTTACCTAGCCTCTGACTCCCACACGTTTGTGATAATTTCCACCTTTGACAAGACCTCCTGATATATGTTTCACTTGACCTTGGATATTGGTATCATAATATGTACATATATATTTATGTTATGCAGATAAATGCAGTCATTCTGTATCTGTCTCTCTCCTTCTGGCTAATTTCACTCAACATAATCTTCTCCATGTCCATCCATTTATAGGCAAATTTTATAACTTCATTTTTCCTAACAGCTGCATAGTATTCCATTGTGTAGATGTACCAAAGCTTTTTTATCCAGTCATCGATTTTCGGGCACTCTGGTTGCTTCCAGATTCTGGCTATTGTGAATAATGCTGCTATGAACATAAAAGTAGGGATGGTGTTTCCACTGCGTATTTTTGGCTTCCCAGAGTAGATTCCCAGGAGTGGTATGGCTGGGTCAAATGGGAGTTCAATTTCTAGTCTTTGGAGGAATGTCCATATTGTTTTCCAGAAAGGCTGTACCAGCCGGCATTCCCACCAACAATGGATGAGTGTCCCCCTTTTCCCCACATCCACGCCAGCACTTGTTGTTCTTGCTCTTTTGAATATGTGCCAGTCTCTGTGGTGTAAAGTGGTATCTCATTGTTGTTTTGATTTGCATCTCTCTGATGATTAGTGATGATGAGCATTTTTTCATATGTTTTTTTGCCATTCGAATTTCTTCCTTGCTGAAGTTTCTGTTCATTTCTTCTCCCCATTTTTTGATGGGGTCCCTATTGTATTTTTAAGTCTCCCATATCAGAGAGATCATTCCTGTACCTGTCCCCTTCTTTCCGTGAGCACTCTCATCCCTCCCATGTTGCGCAAACGGCGTGGTGTTGTTCTTTCTTAGAGCTGCATAGTATTCCGTACTGTATATACAGACTGCGCGGCTTGATCCACTCATCTGTAGTCGGACATGTGGACCATTTCATTTCTTGGTCATTGTACGCAGTGTGGCAGTGAGCACAGGTGTGCTTGGGTCCTTTCCAATTCCTATGTTTGGGGGATAGGTGCCTTAAGCATGTCTTTTAAAACCCGCCTCAGGGAGACTGTGGGGAAATAGCTCTGTACCTCACAGTGTGCTTTGAGCTAGCGGTGGGTCAGCCACTGACCTCTCCAAGACTGCGTCACCACCTCACAGGACCCTGTGTGCGAGGCCAGCACTGCCCCTGGCCGAGGGTAAGCACTCCTACGGTCTGGTGGTTGCTCTGGGCCCTGACCCTGCTGGTCCTGGGACCCCCGCCCCTCCCTCGGGAAAGCTGGTGCCTGAGCACTTGATCTCCTTAGTCGCTCTAGGATGCTCCAGGCTTTCTGTTTTCTCTTGAATGAGTTTGTTAGATTGTCTCTCTTTCATGCAAAGAGTCTGTTTCACCCCAGAGTTTCAATGCCAGGGTACTGCGCACCTCCCAACACGACTGTCCAAGTAGAAGTCGCCCTGCAAGGCTCACCAGAGAAGCAGCCATGCGAGCCCCATGGTGGAGCTCCCTCCAGCTCTTCCCACCCAGGGCAAACACCCGGAGCCAGCACACTCCGAGTCAGCTCCCCAGGAGTCTACCCTTCACGTGCCTTTTTCTTTTTGGGTCTCACCCTTCATGTGCCTTTTTTTTTTTTTTGGGTCACACACCCTGCAATGCTCAGGTTTACTCCTGGCGGTGCTCTGGGAACCATATGGGATGCCACGTGCCAGGCAGACGGTCTACCCACTGTGCTATCGCTCCAGCTCCTCCACTTTTTTTTTCTTTTTGAGTCACACCGGCGATGCTCAGGGGTTACTCCTGGATCTGCACTCAGGAATCACTCCTGGCGGTGCTCGGGGACCATATGGGATGCCGATGATCGAACCCAGGCTGGCATAGGCCGGCCGTGTGCAAGGCAAACGCCCTACCCACTGGACTATCGCTCCGGCCCCCACTTTTTTTTTTATGGAACATGGCACTGGGGAGAAGGAAGTCCCATACGTCTGGTTTCTCCTGGCCCCCACAACTCAGAGACCTAGCCCCATCCAGCGCCTCTTCCCATGACATGGCACTGCGCCGTAGGCCCCCTCGAGCCTCCTGTCTGCATGGTTTCTCGGATTCAAGGTGCGGGGAGAACAGGGTCTGGGAGAGAGTCCCTGGAGCCAGGGGTGAGTCCAGCCGGACCTCCATCGCCCCCTGCAGGCTGCTGGAGGAGGAGCAGCAGGCCCAGAGGGCCCGGGAGGTGGACAAGCTGCGCCAGGAACACCGGAAGGAGATGCAGGCCCTGGCAGCGGACTTCAGCGGTGCGCAAGCCCGGCTGCAGGCCCGGCTGGCCGCCCTGGAGACTGAGTGAGTGTGCCGTGGGCTCCCGGTTGGATGGGGCTAGTAGTGCGCCCCTGGGTGACCCTCTCCTCTCAGAGAACCTGAGACTCTCCTACTTTTAGAAGTGCCGAGTTCCAGGAAGCAAGCTCTCGGCAAGCGGGGTGGTGGGCCAGCCACTAGCAGGTGACTCTGGATTCCGGTTTGTGCCGGAAGGGAGCTCTGCCTTGTGGGCTTGGTTTGACCCTCTTACGGGGCAGAAATAGGAAGGAGGCTTAGAGCAATGTTTCTTTTTATTTATTTATTTTTTGTTGGGGGTGGTCATATCTGACTATGTTCAGGGGTTACTCCTGGCTCTGCACTCAGGAATTACTCCTGTGGCAGTGCTCGGGAACCATATGGGATGCTGGAGATTGAACCTGGGTTGGCCATGTGTAAAGCAAGCGCCCTACCTGCTGTACTGTCATTCCAGCTCTTAGAGCAACTTTTTTTTTGGGGGGGGGCTTTTTGGGTCGCATCCAGTGATGCCCAGGGGTCACTCCACAGAGCAAGTGCTGACCAGTGGACTCCTCCCCCTCGCCTAGGTGCAGTGAGGCGGATTCACTTATTTATTTTGGGTTTAGGGGAGCACACTGTGATGCTCAGGGCGTATTGTCTGCCCTCAGAGATCAGTCCTGGCGGTGCTGGGGGACTTTGGAGGTACTGGGACTTGCTCATCCGCGTGCAAAACAAGCGCCTACCCCCGTCCTGTGTGTTGGTCCCTGTTCTATTCTATTTTTATTTGTTACATTATTATTTTTTGGAGGAGATCACATCTTGCAGTGCTCAGGGGTTACTCCTAGCTCTGCACTCGGGAATTACTCCTGGGCGGTGCTTGGGATGCCAAGGATGGACACTGGCTGGGCCACGCGTAAGGCAAATGCCCTGTCGCTCTGACCCTTGTGTGCCCATTTTTGAAGAAGCTGGAACTCAACATCAGAGGTGACATGGCTAGGAAAAGGGAAAAGCTTGTACTAAGGCCCAAGTCACTCCAAAGCCCTGCTCTCACGAACCGCTGCAGTGACTAACCCTCTCTCTGGCACCACCCCCAGGAGGAGCCCGATTCTTCCCCCACCCCCCACTGCACTGTGGCAACTGTCGGAACGAGCTCCCGCCATGCCCCGAGCTGAGCAGCAGAGGGCGCCAGAGGCGCGTAGGCATTAGCCGGGGCGCCAGGCCACACTCGGGGTTCTGGAAGGCTGGGGCGCTGAGTGCAGCCCCTGTGTGCGCTCCTCAGCCTAGGCTTCCCCCAGCACAGTTGGAGGGTCTGCACCCCAGGGTGGTGCCCTGGGCTGGTTTTCCAGGCTCTGCGCTGTGACGTCCCGCATCCCGCCCTGCGCTGACGGGTGAGTAACTGCAGGGGGCGCTCACCGCAAGCCTCTTTAAAACAGACGAAAAGATGCGGGGAGGAAGCCGGGAAAGGGGGCGTCCAGGCCTGAGGACGTGCAGCTGATCGGCCGCCTGCAGACCCGCTTGAAGGAGCGGGAGGAATACATCAGGCAGCTCACGGTGAGGATCCCGAGAGCCCTACCCCTCACCCCCACTCCGCACACCCGGGATTCAGACCTGCAATGATGTGGTTTTCTATGTTGCTTTCGCTTTTATCATCATCATCATCATCATCATCATTATGATGATGATGATGATGATGATGATGATGATGATGATGCTGATGAGAGGGAAGTCCAGATGTGGAAAATGGCGGCCCTCATGGAGTGGGGGTTCATCTGGCTTGTTGCGAGGCTCTGCTGGGGTGGCAGGCCGGGGCTAGAACCCGCCATCGCCTCCCGGGTGCCTTGTGAGCAGCTGGGCACAGGGAGAGCCGGTAGCAGCTCTGCCCCATGTCTGTGAGGCTTGCGACAGCGCGGTTCATCAATAAATGCTGGATTTAGAGGTGACTACAAGAGTATGCCACCCGCACGGCAGAGCCTGGCAAGCCTTCTGTATCGTATTTGATATACCAAATACCAGTAACAATTATAGACCTCATTCCCATGACCTGATGGAATGGTTTGAGGCTCTTTATGTTCCTGGAGCAAGCAGGTGCCCTTGGGCTCTACTTGCATGAGACAGGACATATGGAGATGTTACTGGTGCCCGCTCGAGCAAATTGATGATGAGCGGGAAGACAGTGATACAGTGATTATTATTATTATTTTGACTTCTTTTGGCGTCACACCTGGCGATGCTTACTCAGGAGTTACTCCTGGCAGTGCTCAGGGACCATATGAGATGCCAGGGATCAAACCCGGTGGCTGTGTACAAGGCAAATGCCCTACCTGCTGTGTTATTGCTCCGGCCCCACTATCTTATTTTTTTTCATAGTCTGAAAGTAAAACCCAGGAACTGAGTGGCAGTACCTGTTGCTGTGCGCAGTAATCCACAAGATCCCTGAGCCCAACCAGGAGGGATTCCCAAGCATAGAACCAGGAGAAAGCCGGAGCACTGCCAGGTGTGACCCCCAAGCCAAAATAAGATAAAGTAGAAAATACATAAAAGTAAATCCAATCATTTTAATCCACATCCACAAAGTCACCTTTAAAAGCTCTGTTTGTAGTTTTATTTTGGTTTTTTTTTTTTTTTTACTTTTTGGGTCACACCCGGCAATGCTCAGGGGTTACTCAAGGAATCACTCCTGGCAGTGCTCAGGGGACCATATGGGATGCCGGGAATCGAACCCGGGCCGACACAGGTTTTCATTTTTTTTAAGCCACACTCTATGAAGCTCAGAGCTCCTCCCTGGCTCTGGCTCAGGGATCACTCCTTGCAGGGCTCAGGGGACCCTGTATGATGCCAGGGATCAAACCCAGGTCAGCCACGTGCAAGGCGAGCATCTTAACCTCTCTACTGTCTCCTCAGCCCCCACTCCAGTTATCTTCACTTATTGTATGAAAAGTCAGTTCTCAATAGATAATGGTTCACACAGGAAATGCAAGGCAAAAACATCCTCACCTCCTCCCACTTACACACACAACACACGTTACACACACATACAGACAGACACATACACACACATATACACACATACATAGACACATATACATACATATACATACACACTCTCTCTCTCACTCTCTCCTCCTGGTCTTATGCCCATTCTCCAGCCAGTTTTTTGGGTTAGTTTCATCAGTGAGACAATCAGGAAAACAGCCCTGACTGAACACTGCATGGCGTCAGTAAGGAACTTCTTGTCACCGAGTGTGGGCGGTATATCATGGCTCTGCCTGTCAATACAATTGTAAATATATTGAGTAATTATCTCTTAGACATACCTATCCCGGCTGGGGAGACAGGACAAGGGGTCAGATGTTTACCTTGTACTGGCCAATTCTGGTTCTGTCCCTGGTGCCACATATGGTCCCCTGAGCCCAGGAGTGGTCCCTGAGCCAGGAGTAATAAGCTCTAAGCATCACCAAGTGTGACTCCAAACCCAACGCTGCAGGGCTGGAGAGACAGTACCGGGGATAAGGCACTTGCCCTGCGTGTAGCAGGCCTGGGCCTTGGTTGGAATCCCAGCACCACATATGGTGCCCTAAGCACTGCCAGGGGTACACCTGAGCCCGGAGCAGAGGCAGTCCCTGAGCACCGTGGAGATGGGACGGGGTGGATGAAGGCATTTGCCTCGCACAGAGCCCACCTGGCTCTATCCCTGGCCCCACACCGGTGGTCTCCTGAGCACAGCCAGGAGTAAGCCATGAGCACTACCAGCTGCAACAATGCCACCATCAGAGAAATCACACAGGAAGGAGAGCGGAGGGGAGGTGAGATAGGGATGAACCTGGCACGTTGGGCTCTTCTGGGGTGCTGAGCGCTCCGCATCTTCAAGACTCTGCCCAGGCGCTCGCCCTCCCCTGACAAGTGCCCAGAAGCCTTCCCACACGCAGAGCCCCAGCTGCCCCCCCAGCACCTCGCTCCTGCAGCCGTCCCAGCGCGGGTGGGGAGGCTTTCTTAGACTCCCGCTTTCCCCAGGAGGAGCGGAGGTTCCACTACGCCGCCTTTCCCAGCGCCATGGCCCACCGGCACCGCTCCTTCTCCTTCAACCCTCACCCCGGTACCTGACTCCTTCCATGAAGGTAAGGTGGCTCTTCTGCTTCCCAGGCATCCGTCAGCCTGCTGGCTTCCCCCCCTCCCCAGGGGAAATGGAGTGTCTGCATCCTCGAGGTGGGTTATGTGCGCCTGGGTTCTGCAAATGTATCACTGACAATGATGGCGAAACCTGCAGTTGATTTCCTCACTTGTGTTTGTCATTGGGGAGCAAGTGTGACAGCCCAACATCACACTCAGGAGACCCACGCCCACATTGCTGTTCTGCTGTCGCCCAGCCCTAAAAGCTGAGGCAGGGCTGGAGAGAGAGCTGGGGGGGGGGGGGGGGGGGCTGGAGGGGGCTGGGCACAGGCTTTGCAAGGAGGGAGGAGGTTGGGTTCCTTCCCTGGGAGCACGTGGTCCCGGGAGCACTGCTGGGTGTGGCTCCCAAACTGAACTAAACCAGCATCTTAAAAGCTCCGCCACAGGCCCGAGGGATAGCACAGCGGGAAGGGCATTTGCCTTACACACTGCTGACCTGGGTTTGATCCCTGGCATCCCATATGGTTCCCCAGCACTGCCAGGAGTAATCCCTGAGCATTGCTAGGTGTGACCCAAAAAGCAAAAAAAAAAAAAAAATGCTCTGCCACAAGTCAAATTCATAGTTTGTAGATCAACCCAATCTCAACTGGTGTGGACTCAATTATAGTTTTTATGTATCTCTATGTGATGATTTGTTCTCAGAATATTAATGCATCTGAGGACACGGGGTCCCCAGGCCCTGCTCGGGTGTTGTATGGCTTTCTAAAATATGAAGAAAGTGGCGCTGGAGAGAGCGTACAGCGGGTTGGTGCTTGCCTTGCACGCAGCTGAATTGGGTTCAACCCTGGACACCCAATGTAGTGTTTGAGGCCTTGCCAGGGGCTTATCCCTTGGTGCAGAGCCAGGAGTAAACCCTGGACACTGCCTGGTGTGGCCCCCAAACAAACAAAAATCTGAACACTTTAAACATATTATCTGATTTTAAGTATTCACATAATGTCTGAATTACAGTATCTGAATTGTAAAACACATTGGTCCAAGAAATCTCTGAATGAGATTGTGCACTTTTTTTTTTTTGCTTTTTAGGTCACACCCGGCTATGCTCAGGGGTTTCTCCTGGCTCTGCACTCAGGAATCACTCCTGGCGGTGCTCGGGGACCATATGGGATGCCGGGATCGAACCCGGGCCGGTATGGGCTGGCCGCATGCAAGGCAAACGCCCTACCCGCTGGGCTATCGCTCCGGCCCTGAGATTGTGCACTTCTGTGCATTTGTTCAGGCTGCCTTTATTTTTATTTTTATGTTTTGGGAAATGTTTCAGTTGAGAGTCTGGTTTACAAGTGCTCTGTAACGATTCCATGTACACAATCCCAGCATCACGCCCATCACCGCTGTACTCTCTCCTAAGAACCCAAGACCCTCCCCCCAAACCCTGCCTCCTCCCCAGTCTATGGTGTGGATCAGTTCTGCCATGCGATGTGTCTTTCAAACTGCGGTGTGGATTAGCGGTAAACAATGCACACTCCCCACCCCCCCCCCCCCACACAGCCCATAGAGTCTAGCCCATAGAGCATGTGCCTGGCCCGGCCAAATGGGGTCCCATCACCAGCATCCCATAGGGTCCCCCAAACCCCATCCGGAGTAATTCCTGATTGCAGAGCCAGGTCCTGAGCATCTCCGGGTGTGGTGTGGACCCCCCCCAAATCAAGCCTAAACCAAACGAATGTGTGCAGGTATAGTGAGTCACCGCTGGCCCTCGGTGCTGTAGGCGGGGCAGGGCTTGTCGCTGTTGCCAGCAGCGCCCTGACAGATGTTCTTCTCTTCTGACCAACAGAAAAAGAAGCTGGAGGAGGTGCCCAGCCGAGTGGTCAGCGTGCCCAATCTGGCCTCCCTACGCCAAGAACTTCCTGAGCGGCGACCTGGGCTCGCGGATCAGCGCCCGCCCCTAACCAAGTCGCCCAGCCTGGACCCGAGCCCCAGCTGCGGCCGCCCCTACAAAGCCGCCCAGTCTCCAGATGTGAAAACTGCCACCAGGTAGGGGTGGACGCTGCTGTCCACTTTCACCAGTCCCCACAGTCCCTCCCTCCCCTGGCCCCTCGGCCACCCAGATCTTTTATGGGATTTGAGCAGAGTAAAAGGAACAATACAATCCCTACTTGGGGCCCCGAGTGCTAGCAAGATGCTTAGGGTGTTTGCCTCATCTGTTGTCCACCAGGTGGTCCCTTGAGTGCGGGTGTGCACCCCTCCCAAATGAAACCTAATGAAATAAAACAAAATATTAAAAAAAAAAAAAAGCAGGGGCCGGACTGATAGCAGGGGTAGGGCGTTTGCCTTACACGCGCGATGACCCAGGTACATCCCCCGGCATCCCATATGGTCTCCCGAGCACCGCCAGGAGTAATTCCTGAGTGCAGAGCCAGGAGTAACCCCTGAGCGTGCCGGGTGTGACCCAAAAAAGAAAAACAAAGCAAACACAATCCCTGCTTAGGACAGTGGTCAGCTGGAAGGCAGCGTGTGTCAGTCAAGGAAAATGGGTTGTTTTATATTGAATCTCCTGAGACAGTCACAAAGCTGTTCATGACTGGGGTTCAGTCATGCAATGTCCTATCACCTGTCTCTTCACCAGTGCACATTTCCCCCACTTATGTCGGATGTCTCGAGTTTCCCTTCCCTACTCCTCAACACCCCCACCCCCCTTCCTTTTAGACTATGTGATCCACAATACTGTTACAGAGAGCATATGTTGCATGTCATCTTTCAGCACTCAGTTTTTTTTTTTTTTGCCGGGTTGCCCCTGGCTCTACACTCAGGAATTACTCCTGGTGGTGCTCAGGGGATCATATGGGATGCCAGGGATGGAACCCAGGTCGGCCGCGTGCAAGGCAAACGCCCCTATCCACTGGGCTATCGCTCAGGCCCCAGCATTCAGTTCTTGTCCAGAGTGACCAGTTTCCAACCCTCACGTTCGCAGTGGCCCCTTCTCTGTCCTAATGGCCCTCCCCCTCCCTCTGTGGCCAGCTTCCTATCATGGCCCTGACCTCCAGGCCCTCGTTTCTACTGTCTTTGGGTATTATTCTCACCCTGTTGTATTTATGCCCACGGATCGCGTGCACCCATTATGTCTGTCCCTCTCCCTCTGCCTCATTCATGAAGCATGATAATCTCCGTGTCCACTTCCGTGCATAAGCGAATTTCATGACCGTTGTTTTTTAATTAACAGCTGCATAGTATTCCATTGTGTAGATAAACAGGAATAGGTTGTTGTGGAGAAGAGATAGTGTCCCTGATCCAAATGCAAGGAAACCTATTTTTTCTTGGCTGGTTGGGTAAAAGTGCCCATCCCTCTGAGCACCGAGCACTTCAGTGTGAGTTACACAGAGATGGTTTCTCAGTATCTGGCCTCCCTTGTTCTCAGCTGTGTGGCTTTAGGCAGATCACTGACTTCTCTGAGCCTCTGCTTTCTCATCTTTAAAATGAAGACTAAGGGCTGGAGAGATAATCCAGAGGCAACGCACCTGCCTTGCATGCCAACTCGATCCCTGGCACCACCAATGGGCCCCTGAACACCAGGAGTGACCCCTGAGCATGGAGTCAGGAGTGAGCCCTGGAGCACAAGCAAGAGTGATCCAATGCCCCTCAATAAAAATAACATAACATTTTTTTTGGGGTCACACCCGGCGATGTTCAGGGGTCACTCCTGGTTTAGCACTCAGGATTAATCCTGGCGGTGCTCGGAGGACAATATGGGATGCTGGTGATTGAACCTGAATGGCCACATGCAAGGCACATGCTCTCTCCGCTGGGCTGGACTATGGCTCTGGCCCAAAATACATGAAATGAAGATAATACAGCACCTGTCCATCAGACTGATGGGAAATTAACAGAGCTAGTCCAGAGTTGGCACTACCACAGATAACCCCGTATTCCCTTTGGTCTCAGGCTTATAGTAAGGTTATTTCATTGTATCAGCTTGATTTTTGTAGGTTTTTAAAAAATTTTTTGGGCCACACCTTCCACTGCTCAGGACTTTGGCAGTGCTTGGGGACGTGTGTGATGCTAGTGTCTGAACTGGGGCTGGTCTTGTGCGGGCAACGCGCCTCCCCTGACTACTCCCTCCCTGGTCCCTCCCCACTCCCTGTCTCCTCAGCCAGCCTTAGTTCTGTCAGACACGCCCCCTGGTTTGTCTGATCTGCTCTTTTTCTATCCTTATGTTGCATATATGGGTGAATTTTTTCAGTGTTTGTCTTCTTCCTCCTATCTTTGCTTCCCATAATTCCTTGAGTACTAGCATTTGTTTTATGGACAAATATTCCATTCGGTCCATAAAGCACATCTTCTTTACCCACTCAGCGATGTGAACTTTGATTGCTTCTGTGTTTTAGCTATCATACCTGACACTGCATCTAACACTGGGGTGGATGTAACTTTCTCTGTTAATGTTTTCAGCCTTGTGACGGGAACCTGAAGGTGGGGTTTCTGGAGCACATGGAAGTAGCTATTATCTTCCGCTTAAGGAAATGCCATAGTATTTTCCAAAATGCTTGCACCAATTTACACTTCTGCCAGCAGTGCTCAGGGCTCATTTCTGGCACTGCACTCGGGTTACTCTTCATAGGGTTTGGGGGATCATATCAGGTACTGGGGAGCAAACGTAGATACTGTGTGCAAAGCAAGTGCTTTACCACTGTCGTACTGTACTAGCTCCCTGACCTCGAGTCTGGATTTGGGGGGCACACCTGCCAGTGCTTAAGGCGTGCTGCTGGCTCTGTGTTCAAGGATTACTCCTGGCAGAACGTAAAGGACTGTAAGCTGTGCCAGGGACTGAAGCCAGGTCGGCTGCATGCAGACAAGAGCTTCACTTGCCACGTTCTCTCCAGATATCCAGCATCTTTTATTTCGTTTTCAGGCCGCACCCCAGCAGTGTTCAGGGCTTACTCCTGGCCCTTTGCTCAGAGGTCACTACTTGGCAGGGCTCAGGGAACCATGTGAGGTGCCAGGGATTGAATCCGGTCAGCACGTGCAAGGCAAGCACCTTACCTGCTATATTTTTTGCTCTGACTCCTACCAAAGAGAAAGGAAGCAATTATCTTTCCCTGAAAGGATGGTGGGATCACACTGTTTATTGAATAGTTTCAAACTCATCTTTAAACAAAACCACTTTTTTTTAAAGGGCACAAGAAGGTGAAACAGACCAGTCCAAAGAAGCCCAACAGAAGCAGGGCTCGGCCCACCAGGAGTGGTTCACCAAGTATTTCTCTTTCTAAACACATCCTTGGGATACGCCTAAAGAAAACATCGAAGAACATTTCTTCAAAACCATCTGATGATCTGAAGCTGAATGAACCCCCAACCAGATGACTTGCTTGTTGATATGATAGCCCCAGTTGGTATTAATGTCCCTTACCCTTTCATCATGGCGCCTTCATTGCAGAGAAAGAGTCTTGACATGAGGATAAGCCACACCAGTGTCATAAGGAAGTCCCCTAGAACAAGCGTGACTGACGTGCTAGGAGCCACACGTGGTGTTTCTAGTGTAAGAACGCCTTCGGCTCTGTGGAGGGCCAGACCTGGTGCTCTTCATCACCTACCTGAAAGGCGGTGTCTCTGATGGCAGGACGCCAGTCTTCTCCACTTGAAAAATTGTTTCTGTGTAAACGCTAACAGTTCCAATATGTACCTCTAGTCTCAATAGGAAGTATAAAGACAAAGTTCAAAAGAACCAGGGAAGCCAATTAAACCAAAACTTCTGCCACCCGGACTGTAACAGGCCTTGGCACACTTGGATGGAATCAGCTGATTTCCTAGGACCAGAGTCCACTTGAGAGGGAATAACACCTACCTCATCAGGGGCTCTGAATAGCAGGCGACAGAAAATGGGTACCATGCACGGACTGGATTGAAAACACTGCCGGGATTTTTCTGGGGAAAAACAAACAAAAAACAAGCCTCACCCCTTGCTTTAAATGGCTGCAGTGTCTTCGTGTTCACTGATAAAGCCCCCCAGACTATCTGTTCTTTGAAGACAAGATCTACGCGAACCCGGTCTTGGGTTTCGTTTTAGCCTTATGGTGCAGATGCTCAATAAACTGAAGCCAGGAATGTTCGCCCGAGTGGCTGGCTGTGGTCAGTGCGTAGCCACGTGGGAGCCCCAGTCAGCTGTGGGATTGGCACCTCTCAACACAGCTTTCACGGGCAGCCTGTGTCCTCTGGTGCTGGCCCAGCAGCGGCCCAAAGCCTACTCGATGCACTACCCAAATCTTTGCTCTCTGAATAAAACTTTGAACTTGGCAGTAAAAATGGTGTTGATGTGCTTTGCTTAGCAGAGAAAGATCCAATTTGGAAGCACACATCAACTTCAGTCAGATCATCCTCAAATACAAAGTAGCTGCTTACACAATTCAATTCTGAGCAGAATGCAATAACTATAACTGAAAGCTAACGATGATCAAGTCAGCTCTATACAATGGAAAGTTAAATTTACTACATAGTCAAAACACACTGCCCCACACACAAAAAAATTAAATAAAAAAAAAGAGGGAGGTGGTGACTGCAGAATGGAAAAAAAAAACATACTGCCCATTAAGGTTTGTTTTTTTTTGCATTTTTGGGTCACATCCGGCGATGCTCAGGGGTTCCTCCTGGCTCTGCACTCAGAAATTACTCCTGGCAGTGCATGGGAGGGACCACATAGGTTGCTGGGGATCGAACCCAGATTGGCTACATGCAAGGCAAATGCCCTACTGCTGTCCTATCGCTCTAGCCTGCGTTAAGAGGATTTTTTAAATCACATTCCTTGTACTAAACAGGTAACGTGTCATATTATTTTTCAGTACCATTTTGTACATGCCTGTGTTTCTTAAGGTTGAGAATTGTAGGGTTATTTTGTTTTCAGAAAGAGTACACATCGATAGTTCCACCTCTGTTCAAATGTATTTTCCAACACTGTGCAAATCCATATGACTAGCAAACTAGGTTGCACTCTATACGAGGGGTCTTCGTGCTGGGCCATGGACTTGTACTGGGGTATGGTGTTAAGACTGAAACAATTGGTCTACCAGGCCACAGGTGCAGAAGATTGAAGCAGCTGGTCTGCCCATCACAGCAGGGGCTGGTCCATGGACCAGTTCACAGGTGCTGCTTTTACACCACTGTCCTTTACTGGGACCCTACATCTGTTTCTATTTTGGTTTGAGGGCCACACCCAGCTGTGCTAACTTCTGGCTCTGGTAGAGCTGGTGGACCAAATGGGGTGCTGGGGATCAAATATACACTGCACCCTTTCTCCAGTTCTTCATGTTTGCATCTCATAGCAGGTGGGCCAAACTAACGTGTTAACTTTCTACATTCTATGAGAACTTTGGAGTTGTAAAGATAACACAGGCACAGAGGCACTTAACTTGCATTTGCCTGACCTGGTTTGATTCCCAGCACCACATACGGTCTCCCAAGCACTGTCAGGAGTAAGCACAGAGCCAGGAGTAACCTGGCTTAACCTCAGCTATATTATTGCTACCTACCTGCTTCAGAGCATCAACATAAAACCTAAAATCAAAAAACCAAAAAACCCCAAACAAAACACCTGTTAGTTTTCTGCTGGGTGTTCCCAAGTTACTATCCTGGTTTCTAAGCCTTACCCAACAGTGCAGTTCCCAGTCCCTGACAGAATACTGATTAAACATAATTTGATCAAGTCCCCTTCTTGATTTTGTTTGCCTTCATTCCCATGACCTGAAGGAATGGTTTGAGGCTCTTCATGTTCCTGCAGCGAGTAGTTGCTCCTGGACTACACTAGCATGTGACAGGACGTATGGAGATATGCACTGGTGCCCGCTCGAAAGCACATCGATGAACAACGGGAGACAGTGATACAGTGACAGTGAATCTATCAGTGGCCAACAGAGATGATAGTGCAAGTCAGGACTGAATTCGACAGGAGAAACCGGATCCGTGAATAACCATCTCTGTAGGCTGGATCATGAAAGCAAGGGTAACCATTCCCGGAGCCAAAGCAGGAAAGGTTGCTGCTCAGGGTCTTTACTAGGGCAGAAAAGAACCCCCGGCTGCATGCTGTGTAGCTGAGCCCCAATAGCTCTGGCCCTGATGTGGCCATCCGAGGCACAGACGACCGAGGCCGGTTTGTCTCTCATCATCCGGCAGGAGCTGCAGGGTGAGCTGGGCAAGTCAGTGGAGCTTGGAGGGAGCATACAGCCTGCATTCATTCCATTTGGGGGGGGGGCCCACCTGGCAATGCTCAGGGGTTACTCCTGGCTCTGCACTCCCAAATTCTTCCTGGCGGTGCTTGGGGGACCATATGGGATGCAGGACATCGAACTCAGGTAGGCCGCGGCAAGGCAAACGCCCTAGCCGCTGTGCAGTCGCGCAGGCCCTTCATTCCATTTATAAGAGTGACACTCAATGACAGCCCCCACATGCATTTCTGATCTACCACCTCAAGAAGGAAATGACCCATTTCCATCCCGGAGGGGTTAAGCTGGGACTCCCGGGTGCCCAGTGGCGCTGGCAATTTGATGAGCCCTGTGTGACATTGTCCCTCCAGTGCTCAGGAGTCCCCAGCCTTTCACTTCAGCCGGGCTCCCTGGCGCAGCATGGCAGCAGACTTTCCCATCGGGCAGTTTGCTCGTGACTGTGCCCCAAGAGCCACTCAGACCCCTCTGCCCGCTGCCATGGCCCTCACCCATCCCAGGGCAGCCAGCTGGTCATGCTAGAGGCAGTCCCCAGGCACAATGCGAAGTGCAAGGAAGGGGTGTGGGATGCCAACGCTCTCTAGCCAAAGAAATGCTCCACCAGTGCATCAAGTTGGATTGTGCACACAGCCGTGAGGCCTCATAGAAAGGGGTGACAGCAAACACTGTGAAGGTGACACTCAGGTCACTTCTGTGGGAATCACACAGATCTTATTAACGGTAGGGGAGGCAGAGTGAAGATGCGGGGGGGGGACAGGGATGTCTGGCACTTTTGGGGGGTTGGGTGCACACTCAGTTTGTGCTCAGGGATCACTCCTGGTACGCCCAGGCCCCTAAGGGGTTTGGGTCTGGGTCAGCAGCGTGTAAGTTATGGCCCCTCCCCAGCGTACTCTAGTTCTGACGGTAGCACACTTGTTTTTCTCTTTTTGCCCTCAGAAAAACTCCCAAATGTGTTGGTCTTCCTTTGTCCTGGGCTCAGCCACTTTGTCCAAGGCTGCTGTGGAGACTGTACAGGCATCGGTCGTGTAAGCAGGGCCTAGGAGGATGCAGTGCCCGGGCAGCGCCTGACCCGCGTGGTGAAGCAGAGCGCCTTCACACCATGGTCCCAGAGGGCCGAGAGGCCGGCGCCAAGTCTCCACCAGGCCAACAGTCTGGAACCAAGACAGAGCAAACACCGTCTGGGTGGGAGTCTTGTGTTGGGCAGAAATGACCAGGCCCTGCCCCCTGTGCCGGGTCAAGTAGGAAGCACCCGGTTTCCTGGGAATGATTCGGAGAACCCCACAGGCAAGGCCTGAGCTGCCTGCACTCGCTCCTCACCGGCCCCTCCCAAAAGCTCTCTGCTGGGTGGTCAGGGCAAGAATCACCCTCAAACTCTAGGGCAGGAGCCAGTGGCTTGTGGCAGGCTGGTGGGTGGGTGCATGGGGTAGGCTTGTCACGCTGGCCTGCCAGGGAGGACCCAGCTGCCCTCAAGGAGACGAGGGTCAGTGCTCTCATTTCCAATGTTTACAAGTCAACAAAGTCGTTGTAAAGAATTTACAAAAAAGACATTAAAAATGTAACTATGGGGCCGGAGCAATAGCCCAGCGGGTAGGGCGTTTGCCTTGTACGGCGCCGGCCTTATGCCGGCCCGGTTTGATCCCCCAGCATCACATACGGTCCCCCGAGCACCGCCAGGAGTAATTCCTGAGTGCAGAGCCAAGAGTAACCCCTGAGCATCGCCGGGTGTGACCAAAAAAAGCAAAAATAAATAAATAAATAAAAATAAATAAAAATGTAACTATTATACTGACAGAAAATTAGTGAATTTAACAGGAACAAATGATATGTACGCAGTATAATCACTAAAGCACCAGTTCGTTTTGAGAAGTCCTTTATTATTCAGACTGGTTAGTCCAGAAATCTATAGACTGACCTTGGAAAGCACGTGACCAGTTTTAAAAGCTTTAAACGCACAATCTAGTGACATTTGTTGTCTGCAAACGATATACCACATGTATCACTCACACCACAAACACATAAAAGCTAACCATGCAGAGCCTTGGGATGGAGGGGGGACATGGAGCCCCTGGATACAGATGTTCATACCGAGGGCAGTACACAGTCCCTCTACACCATGGTTGTGAGTGACAACGGAGCCCAGATCCACGGGAGAACTGAGCAAGGCTGGCAGGTGACAGGAAGCCTGTGTCCTGACATGCGGTGTGGAGGGGATGCAGGGAGGGGCAGTCCGTGGCTGGGGGAACAAAACACCACAAAAGCACCGGAGCACTCACGCGAGTACAGAGCTGAAAGCCAGAGACTACAAAAGAAAACCTCACCCAAGGAGAGCCAGACAACGCCTGTTTCTCCAGGAGCATTCCAAGGGCCTGTGAGCCACACAGGATGACCTGCCCTGCTGCCGGGGCTCCACATGCTGTGTGGAAGGTCTGGCATGAGGGGACACCTCACAGCAGTCCCCAAACAAGAATCTTCCAGAATCTTCCTTAAAGCCAAACACGCCACCACAATTCACAGGCCCACAGCTAGTGCTGCACACACTTCAATATTTGGCAGCTCCTACGACACACACGGGAAACTGAAGACGGCAAGCAAAAGAGTGCACACACATACATACACACACACCACCCACACAAGGACAGCGGCCGCTACGGACCCACAGCAACACTGCTACACTAAGCTGGGAAACAGACGCTCACTCTGGGGCTCTGAGCGGCGAACACAGCGCATTAGATTCCTCGCTCTTGAGGTAGTAGTTCCAAGCCTGGGCACA
>JAJIBD010013393.1:0-57935 GCA_021461705.1 Cryptotis parvus | reverse complement strand
CAGTGGACTCAAACCAGGTGGGAGGGACAAGTGTATGACCCCTGGTTTTGAATCATGAGCCCAGAAGGACAAAAAAAATCACCAGGAAGGGCCCATGGGTCTTCTGAGCGCTTCTGGGAGGTGAAAAAAATCATCTTAGCAATGACAAAGTGCCAAGAACCGGGCTACCTACTCAGCAGGTGTGAGTTAAAGTTTCATGCGCCCCTTGAGGAAGGCACCGTTATGTTTTCCCCATTACAGGTGAGGGAGCCGAGGATCTGAAAACAGAGGCCACCTGCTGGGCCCAATGACAGGCAACTGTCAGGAACCTGGAACAGAACCTCCTATCTCCCATGCTGAACTTTCCCCACTGGCCAGCCCCCAAGCCCAGAACAAAGAGGAATATCTATTACCACCAGCTTCCACACATCCACACGTCCATGTCACCCCCAGTCACATATACCAATTGGGCACATAAAGGCAGTAAATTATGAAAACAAGGGGTGGGTGGGAAACGAGGGTCTTGGTGATAGTAAGGGCACATTGGTGACGGACTGGTATTGAATACTGAATACTTGAATCAACTACTGTGAACAACTTTGTAAATCATGGTGTTTATTTATTTATTTATTTACTTATTTATTTATTTATTTATTTATTTATTTATTTATTTATTTATTTTTTTTTTATTTTTTTGCTTTTTTGGGTCACACCTGGCAATGCTCAGGGGTTACTCCTGGCTCTGCACTCAGGAATTACTCCTGGTGGTGTGCAGGGGACCATATGGGATGTCGGGGATCGAACCAGGGCCGGCATGAGCCGGCCCCGTGCAAGGCAAACGCCCTACCCGCTGGACTATCACTCTGGCCCCAATCATGGTGTTTAAATAAAGTTTTTTTTTAAAAAAAAAGAGAACAAATTTACATTCTAACACACAGACACACACAGACACGCACACACACACAGACACACACACACAGCCTGATAGTGCTGGGCACCAAACCCAGAGTCTCACACCTGCAAGGACATGCTCTAATGCTGAGTCACATCCCTGGTCCCCTGATTTTATTTAATTCTACTTAATTTACTTTTAAATGTCCAACTGGACAACAGAGATATAAAATAAGACCCTCCTCAGCTGCTGGGAGGTTCCAAGCTACTTTTTCAAACATAAAGAAAGTGAGCGAAAAAGAGATGAACAGTTCCTGTCCCCGCCCATCCTGCCTGAGGATCCAAAAGAAGAGGAGGTCGAGCTCACACTGCCCTCAACATCACCTCAAGGACAGACTGGAAGGAACCCAGCTCCGGATCATTTCCTTCCAAGATGAACCTAATCCTTGTAATATCTCCATGTAGCCCAAACTGGCATAATCCACTGGGTGAAAATCAAGATCTCGCACAACTCTCTGGCACTAACCCAGCGCCCATCCCCTCCCCAGCTCCAACTTGCAGTCCAACTGGGAAGCCCGTGTACTACTGCCGGCCTGTCATTTCCTGGGGGCCGAGGGGGCACAGAGAGGCAGAAATAAATCACACGAGGAATAGTCAAATGGAAAACATGAATTTAATAAAACACAGACAGAAAATAAACCTCCAGCCTGGTCATGAGTGACCGGTGCAATGTTATTTTTGCCCCCTTGGGTCTCTGGTGAATGCCCCTAATTCTGGGAAAAGCTTCCTTGAGTTTTTTTGAGCCAGACTCAGAGGAATAGTGCAGCATTTCAGCCTTAGGTTTCTAGAGGAGGAACAAAGCTCGGTTTTGTCATACAATTTTCTGCACCTCCACTATAATAACACATCATCTGTGGGTCTATGCTAAAGCAAACACCAGATGGAGTCTATGTAGAAAGTCGTCCAGGGTTCTGATCTGTGCGAACTAAGGGGGTTTGTTTGGGGGGACCAGGTTAGAGGAAGATGTGGGGGCTCAGGAGGGCCAGAGACAGGGGGTGCCAACATACCCTCCCTAGCAGTGTGAGGTGGGGGGGGAAGTAGGCTGGTGTCAAGATCCCAACACGTAAGGCCAAAGCACCAGTGGTTCGTTTTCACTTCTCCAAGTGAAAAACATCCATAAAGTCTATTTTCCCAGGCTGCCTCCTCTACATGCACACACGCGCACACTTACTCTGAAGGTGAGAGTGTGAGAGAACCAGGGTATGCCCCTAAAAGAGGAATCACCTCCTGAAAACTCTGGCCAGGGAACTTGTCCCTGAAGGGCTCCCTCAGCGCCTCTCGCCACAGCCAGCAGATGCACAGACCAAAGCACCGGGCCTAAAAGATCATACTCTACACTGGAACTTCATTACTCCTTCCTTTCACAGAAAATGACCCTCAGGGGTTAGTAGGAAGGGGGCCAGAGGGAGAGAGAGTACTGTGGAGAGGCTGCTTGCCTTGCGTGGAGCTGGCCAAACTTGGGTCCACACAGGGCCCTTGGAGTCACTCCAGGAGTGACCTGAGCCAGGAGTAAGTGCTGAGCATTAGCCAAATCCAAACTCAAAAAAGTCACCTGAGGCTAGTGGACAGAGGTACTGGACAGATCACAGCCCAAATCACTGTTTATAAAAAGCCCCCCAAACTGCCTGTGGCCTGGTAAGGCCACATTGGTAGCGGGACTGGTGTTGGAATACTGAATACTTGAACAACTGTATTGTGAACAACTTTGTACATCATGATGTTTAAATAAAGTTAAAAGAAAATTAAGTGACAAAAAAGAAAAAAATCACCCCATAACCCTGCCTCTGGCCAAGCTTTTGGTCACTTAGCATTTTCCTTCCCACTCAGTGAAACACATTTGTACCCTGCAGACCCCTGCTCAGGGGTCATTCCTGGGTCTGTGCTCAGGGGCTACTTCTGGAGATGACAGAGACGGAACCAAGGTCAGCTTCATGCAAGGCAAGTACCTTCCCTCCTTAACTATCTCTCTGGCCCCTAATGAAACACATTTCTACCATCAGGACACGTGGCCACAGAGGCTAGGAAGGGTGAGCTGCTGTCTTCCAGCAAACATGCTCTCTCAGGGCCGCCAACAACTGACACATCATAAAACCCCCCCATCTGTCTCACTGTTCCATCCAGTGCTGCTTCCTGAGAGGTGAGGTCCAAAGACAGAGCCCCTCAGCTCCCCTTAGGGGCCTCTAGGATGTGTGCACAGAAACGCCCCAGGAACATCCCAGGATCGAGTCAGGAGGCCTAGATCGCCCCTGGTACCCATTGTTCAGAGAGGAGAAAGACAGAGAAGGAAAGAAATAAAGGGGGGGAGAAGAGAGAAGCAATGGGAGAAAAGGCATCAGGGCTTCAGGTATACCAGAGGTATGGTGAATGGTGTAGCCATATATCCAAAACACAGACTCAACAACACTAAAAATACGACATCTAAGTTGTAACCTGAAAACTTTGTAATGTGCCTGTCAAGTTGACAGGTGGGTATGGGGTAGGGAGTGAAGAATATGGGAACACTGGTAGTGGGATTGAAACACTTAAAACTCAGCTAGCAGTATCACTGTATCACTGTCTTCCCGTTCATCATCGATTAGCTCGAGCGGGCACCAGTAACATCTCCATACGTCCTGTCTCATGCTAGTAGAGCCCAAGGGCACCTGCTTGCTCCAGGAACATAAAGAGCCTCAAACCATACCATCAGGTCATGGGAATGAGGTCTATAATTGTTACTGGTATTTGGCAAATCAAATACAACTTTGGTAGCTTGCCAGGCTCTGCCGTGCTGGTAGCATACTCTTGTAGTCACCTCTAAATCCAGCATTTATTGATGAACCGGCTGTGATAGACTGGTCTGCTGGGAGGAGTTCTGACGAGGGGGAAGTCTGGATGTGGAAAATGGAGGCCTTCAAGGAGTGGGGGGTCGTCTGGCTTGTTGTGAGGCTCTGCTGGGGTGGCGGGCCAGGGCTAGAACCCGCCATCCCTCCTGGGCGCCTCATGAGCGGCTGGGCACAGTGAGAGCCAGTAGCAGCTCTGCCCCATGTCTGTGAGTCTATCAGTAAGTTTGTAAATCACAATTCTTTAACAAAATAAAAAGAATAATAAAAAAATACCCCTTTCAAAACCCTCAACTGTTTTGTCTCCATAAAAATGTGAAGGTTAGAGACGACTCCCCTAGCTTCCCACTTAAGGGGCTGCCCTGTCAGCCTGCTGTCACTCACTCGCACGGGCTTGAGTGCTTGACACGCTTTCCCCACAGTTCATTTACTGAGGAGAACTAGACACATTTCTGTCTAGCTTCATGATGATTTTTCCATTGAAGCATCACACTGAAAGGCTGAGGAGGACACACCAACACCTGTTTTAGAAATAACAAACACATGTGTTGGGGAGTACAGTGGCGGCGTTAAATGACTCAGCAGGAGACAGAGGCAAATCCTCTGTGCCTTTTTTTTTGGGGAGGGCAGACAGGGCTGGGTCTTGCACCCAGTGATGCTCAGGGGTTATTCCTGGCTTTGCACTCAGGAATTACTCCTGGCTGTGCTTTGGGGACCATATAGGATGCCAGGGATGGAACCCAGGTAGGCCGCGTGCAAGGCAAACACCCTACCCGCTTCTACTGTTGCTTCAGCACCCCTCTGTGGCTCTTTGGAATCGACTACTGAGATATGTTGACCGCTATCCCCAAAGCCTAGCATCCCTAAAGAACTAGGGTTAGTCAGTGAAGTCCCAAAGACCCAGAAGCAAACCAAGAGCTCTGTGAAGGCTCAGGCTTTAGAACAGCTGTGTTCCTGGGGGTCTCTACCCTGGTCAGACCAACCAGGGCTTTGGGGCTGCTCTTTCAAGTCCCCCAGCACTTGAAAAGGTCCTTGCTCCAGTGGAACAGGGAAAAGCCAGTGGAGCCCAGAGCTGAGGGTTCTCTGAATTCAATAACCCATCTGGACGCCTGCCCACTGAGTGCCTGCTCTAGCACTGTGGCGCTAGTCTCCTGAATAATACAGGCGTTGAGGTCTCACCCGCCCAGCATGCTGTAACTCAAGGAGGGGGTCTCCAAAGAGGACACGGGGCATGTCACATTTCAGGGCTTTCAGAAGGTAGAAGAGTTCCCAGATCAAGTTTCTCCGCATGAAAGCCATCCAGAAACATCCTTCCACCTTTCCAGGAAAACCTCTATTGTTACAAGGAAGTTAGAGTTTTTCTTTTATCTTTTTTTCTTTGGGGTGGGGGCGCCACACTGGGCTGTGTTTAGGCCTTACTCCTGGCTCTCAGGGTTCACTGCTGGTGGGCCTGGGGGGACCATATGGGGTGCTAGGAATTGAACCTGGGTCAGCCCAAGCATCCTCCCCAATGTACTATGACTCCTGGCCCAGAAGTCACCATTTTTCTAAACGGCGCCTGGCCCAGCAGGGCATCCATGAAAGATGTTCATGGCTGTTACTTATTTCATGCGTTTTCTGAAACATTTGTATTCAAATGACCTCATATTACTCATATTACAGATACAGAAGCCCGTGGAGACCAGGTGTCTGGTCTGAGGTCAGACAGATGGTGAGGCAGGAGGGTGAAGGGGGCTCCAGCTACTTTGTACCTGATACCCCACAAACCCTCTTCCTGAAAATCTCTAAATCCCTTTCCTGTCCTGTTGGGGGGTCAGAGGGTCCTTATGGGTAAGAGAAGCTCCCAAAGCACAGTCACACCTTCCCGTCTCGGTCTCTCTCACCTGGGTTCAATAACCTTTTCTAGAAAAAAAGGAAGCGTTACTGTGAAAATGGAAATGCTGCGGAATGGCTGTTACACAGCAGCAGAGGGCGGATATAAAAAACTCGGGTCTAGCACAGAGAACAGCCAGATGCTTCTTGCTCTATAAAACTATTGGCTGTAGGTTTCTGTAAGTGACAGTTTTTTCTTGTGCATTTGAAAGAGGCTTTTACTTAAAAATCGCCTTCCCTCCACCATTTTTGGGTTTGTACAAATCACATTACATAACAATTTTTTTTTTTTTTTGGGTCACACCCAGCAATGCTCAGGGGTTACTCCTGGCTCTGCACTCAGGAATTACTCCTGGCGGTGCTCGGGAACCATATGGCACGCCGGGGATCAAACCTGGGTTGGCCTCATGCAAGGCAAACGCCCCCCCTGCTGTACTATCGCTCTGGCCCACAAATGTATTTTTGTGTGTATGTGTTTGCTTGTGTAGGTGGAGTCAGCTTTTTATTTGGGAAGCCAACGTGACGATGGCTGGGAGGGATATAATGGCTCCTGACAATGACCAGATTCCCCATTTTACAGATTAGAGACGCCAGAATAGAATGATTATAAACCCTGCCAAAGAGATCTGAAGAAAACCTGGTGCTTGCTTGGCTATATTGAATTAATCCACTTAGACCTCATGCATTAGAGACATTTGGATCAATTTGTAATTACCAGCATTTCACTTCTTTAAAATGCGATCACACACTCCTCAGACATCCCCCACTCCCCGCCACACACACACACACACACACACACACACACACACACACACACACACACACAGAGGTTTTGATGAATAGGCTGCATTCTTCTGGCTTTGAACAAACACCACCCAGTGCTATTGGTACCACCCCCAAATTAAATCAGACTTGTTGCAACACAGCTGCAGCTACTGGCTGCCAGATTTCTGGGCAACAGCACAGCTTCCGACTGGGCAGGGTGGGTGGACTGCTGTTCTTCAACAGAGCCCGTCCATCCCCAAATGCCACCACCACCCTGGGACAGCGAGCCCGACACTGGGCCTGAGGGCCTCCCGGGACTCACAGGCCCCCTAAGGACCAGCGGACAAACATGCTCATGTCTCTTCATTCACAAAGAAGTCAGTAAGGCTCCAAGACGCGACAGCTGTGGGTGCCATCTCGTGCAGCCCTCTCTCTGGGTGATGAGGGGCTTCGAGCCAGACTCTTTCTCAGGACTCTGTCACCTGTTTCCTGCAAGTGATTGTTTTCCTTTCGTGTGCAAGGGACCGCACCCCTCAGCATCTCCGATCAGGTCTTCCCTTGTAGGTTCAGAACCTGGAGCATTTGGGGGTTGGAGCAATACAGTCGGGAGGTGTTTGCCTTGCACGTGGCGAACCCAGCTCCTCTGAGTCCCGGCAGGAGTTATCCCTGAACAGGGCAGTAAGGCCTTACCATAGCTGGGTGTGACCCTAAAATAAAACAAAACAAAAACAAACAAAAACCTTGAGGTATCTGCCCAAGATCATTCTATATCAGAGCAAGATTTCTACCCAGGTGGTCTCTGTCTCTGTTTCTGACTCTGTCTCTGTCTGCTGTCTGTCTGTCTGTCTCTCTCTCTCTCTCTCTGTCTCTGTCTCTCTGTCTTTCTCTCTCTGCCTGCAGTGCCTTTGAAGGGCTCAGATAGGTGGAACAGATCAGACAAAGTGGAGGAGAAACCTGGAGTTCTCTCAACAAAGCCGAGAGGGACGCAGTCAGGGGCTGGCTGAGGTTATCTTCCAAGGACACCTCCAGCAAAGATGCAGCCTCTTCCGGCCCAACCCTCAACCTCTCCCGGTGGACTTTTCACCTCCGCTAGCCTTGATACATTGCAAGGCCTCCCGGCAGGGACAGTTTCTTCCTCTCAGCTTTGTTCAGATAAAAGGCTATTATTAATGGTGACAACAATGCCATACTCTTTTCTCAAGAGCCTCTCCAAGGCTGTGCCAGGCCAATACCAGGATACTTCCTGCTGGTTTTCACCTGTGAGCCCCGGCTGCCTGGGGCCCGGAGCTAGCCTCGCTGCATGGACTCTCTTGTTAGGCTCTCCAGGTCTGATGGAAGACAAGCCCAAGCGCACATCAGAATGCTCACATCCAAGGGCGCCTGCCCAGCTATCCAGGGATTCTCCGAACTTCCCCAGGAAACCTGGGTTTGTTCAACATTTGGCTGCTGACACTAGGGAGAATTGGTTTGTCACTTTCTCTACTGGTTTCTTTTTGGGGTGAAGGGAAGGGATTTTGAGCCACACTTGGCAGTGCTCAGGGGCTATTCCCGGCTCTGTGCTCAGGAGTGATCCTTGGCTGTGAAAAGTTGGACAGAACCACTGTGACTCCATCTTGAAGCACTAGACTCCATATTGTTCCTTGGGGTCTTGAGTTTACAACCTAGTAAGAACATATAGATAACCCAGATGATTCAAGGTAATGTATGAAGTCAAATTTGACCTTGTTTTTTTTTATAACAGACACAGAACAGAACATGCTAACTACCGACTGCCCAATTTGCTTCTGTACTTTTGTTTTGGCTTAGATAAGAATAAGCCCTCATAGGGTTGGAGCGATAGTACAGTGGGGAGGGCATTTGCCTTTCATGCGGCTAACTGGGTTTGATCTCTGGCGTTCCATATGGTCCCCTGAGCACTGCCAGGAGTAATTCCTGAGTGCAGAGCCAGGAGTAACCCCCAGCATCGCTCCACTCCCTGCTTAAAAGTTTTAGCCAATGCCTGCCTGCCCTGTGCTAGACTTATGGGGTGTCTTGGGGCGGAGGCAGGTTTTTGCTCCTTGGCCTGTCCTCCGCCAGGTTCCCAGAAGTCAGAAAACCTCGTGCAACACAACCACAGTCATCCTCATCCTGTGGGTCTGGATTCCACAGCTGGACACAGCCCAATCCTCATGGCATGCGGGTGAATATCTCAAAACCTGGTATACCACAAATGTGTGGGAGTCGGAGGCTAGGTAAAACAGAGAAGGGGACAGTGTGCTGATAATCATTGAAAATGATACCATCCAAGAACTGAACATTGAATATAGGCAAAGAGATACACATGATAACCTCTAGATGTTTGCATTATAATCCACAATATGTAAAAAAAAAGGGAAGTGAGTAGGAGAGGGGAGAAGAGAGAGAGAGAGAGAGAGAGAGAGAGAGAGAGAGAGAGAGAGAGAGGAGATAATGAACCTGTTATGGAGGCAGGCAGGCTGGGGAAGGGGGAGAAAAGTGGGGACATTGGTGGTGGGAAATGGGCACGGGTGGAGGGATGGGTGCTGGAACACTGTGTGACTGAAAATCAAACATAACATCTTGCAATTGTACATCTCACGGTGGTATAATAAAATATTTTTTTAAAGAAGTTTTAGCCAAAGGTTTGGAAACCCCAGCAACCTTTCACTGTTTTACAGTTCCCAAAGCAAGATCTCGATCCAGCCTGGGGCCGACAGCTCATACTTCCCACGGTTAGCTGGAGACTCACCAAGTCTTCTGCCTTCCTCCTGGCCAGTGCGCCACCTAAGAACAAGCCTGTTCTTCCTCAGAAAGATGGGGGTTTGGGGAGGTGGAGAGAACAGAGCGATGGCCATAAGCCTCGGAGGCAGACTGTTCCCAGTCCCTGGAATCCACACTCATGTTCCATCCCCCTGGAGAGAAGAGAGGGATGGGGCCATGTCAGCAGCATCTCTGGAAGGTCTCAACTCCCCACTACTCCAGTTCTCAGTCCAAGAAAAGATGCTCTTAAAACTCAGAGGGCTGAGCTGGAGTGATAGTACAGCAGGTAGGGAGGGCACTTGCCTTGCATGTGGCCAAGCCAAATTCAATCCCCAACATTCCATATGGTGCCTGAGCACCGCCAGGAGTGATAGCTAAGCACAGTGCCAGGAGTAAGTCCTAAGCACAGCTGGGTGTGACTGACAAACCAAAAATAAACCAAAAAAAAAAAACTTCCAAGACTCAGAGGGCAGTGGGTAAGACAGTTGCTTTTACAGGCATCTAACCCGGTTCAATCCCCAACATTGCACAGGGACCTCCAAGCATCACTCGGAGTGACTCAGAGCACAGGGTCAGGAACAAGTCTTAAATAGCGCCAGATGTGGCCCCAAATACTAAAAAACCATAATAAGGCTAATAAGGGTCCCCAGTGTCTCTTCTCCCAGGAGCTCCAAATCCATCACATGGGCCAAAGGCGAGAGCGAGGAGGAAGAGCAGCAAAGCGCCGGGATCTGGGCTCACCTTTACCACAATGTCTAGGACTGAAGGCAAGACGTCGTGCCTTTGACTAGTATTGGAATATTGAACACCTGAAATAACTATACTGTGAACAATCTTTGTAAATCATGGTATTTTGAATGGCCAAAAGGCAGATGAAAAAGTGCTCTTCATCTTTAACCATCAGGGAGATGCAAATCAAAACAACAATGAGGTACCATCTCACACCACAGAGACTGGCACACATCCAAAACAGCAAGAACAACCAGGTGCTGGCGTGGATGTGGGGAAAAAGGGACTCTGATCCACTGTTGGTGGGAGTGCCGGCTGGTCCAGCCCTTTTGGAAAACAATATGGGCATTCCTCCGAAAACTAGATATTGAGCTCCCATTTGATCCAGCAATAGCACTCCTGGGAATATACCTGAGAGACCGAAAAACACCTAGCAGAAACACTATCTGTACTTCTTTATTCATCTCTGTGCTATTCACTATAGCTAGAATCTGGAAACAACCTAAATGCCCGAGAACAGAGGACTGGCTAAAGAAACTGTGGTACATCTACGCTATGGAATACTATGCAGCTGCCAGAAAAGACAAAATTATGAAATTTACCTGCAAATGGATGGACATGGAGACTATCATGCTGAGTGACATTAGTCAGAAGGAAAAGGACATATATAGAATGACTGCATTCATTAATAGGATATAAATAGATGCCAGTGTTTTACTAAGTGTGGGAAAAAACTCACCATTGAATATACACAAAGAGACTTAAGTGATAGACTCTAAATATCTGCAGGGCTAGCCACAATGTGTAAAAGAAGAGGGAGAGAGATGCAGAGACAGAGAGAGAGAGAGAGAGAAAGAGAGGGAAGCGGGGGTACCTGCTATTGAGGCAGCCTGGGGGTGGGTGGGAGGGGGGGGGGTACATTGGTGGTGGAAATGGGGCACTGGTGGAGGGATGGGTGCTGGAATACTGTATTACCAAGAACCAATTATGAACACCTTTGTAACTGTATGTCTCACAGTGGTATAATAAAAAATTTAAAAAACAAAGAAAAATAAAAAAATAAAAAATTAAAAAGAAGTAGTGCCTTGGGGCTGCGGAATTCACACAGCAGGTGGGCAGTGAGTGCCTTGTATATCCCCAACCTAATTCTGGTCCTTGGTGCCACACGGTCCTCCAAGCACCACCGAGTGATTCCTGAGCACAGAGCCAGGAGTAAGCCCTGCTCACAGCCAGGTGTGGCCCCCAAACTCTACCTGTCACCCACCCCCCAAATAAAAGTCATGCCTCCTGCCTGGGCCCCATTTTCCTCCCCTCTCAGGCTGAGTGTGCTACTGAGATCGACCCCTTCCAGGCCTGACACCGCTCCTCTATCCACCAGGCAAACAGTACCGAGTCTTGTTATTTCTGAGCAAAGGCCCTAATTGTTCTCTACCGCCTTAACTCCTCTATCTAAAGCCACAACCTCTTCCCAGCCTCGCCCCCTACCCCACCCGCTGCCACCCCCCACTCCTCCGAACTCCACAGACTGTTACAGAACATTCATTTATTTTCCTTCAGTGCTTGGGCTGAAAACTCTGATGACTAAGTCATTGAATTTTAATATGCTACTGTGCTCCTTGGAGGATTCCTTCCTTGCCCAGCTCCCCGCCACCCCCCCCCCGGGCCCCGCGCCCTCTGTGGACATGTGGTAGTCGTTAAAGCTGTCTGGTGAAGTTTGGGTCTGTAGCGCCAGGGAGGAGCGGGGAGGGCTGGTACCGGGCGTGATAGATGGACGCACCAGTGGGAAGGCCACTCAGAAAATAAACAGAAAGCGCCTTTTGAACGAGCCCACTGAAAACAAATTCTGGGAAAAAAAAAACACTTTCCCCAGGCCTTGCCTTCTTTTTCTTTTTTCTTTTGGTGGGGGCGGGGAGGGATGGCATGGGGAGATGAGGGTGGAAGAGGAAAGTTCTTTCTCTATAAACCAACACTGAAACAGTCCTTTGCTTCTGACAGCAGCCAGAGGCGCCCACCGGTCACTGCCAGCCATATGGCACGGACCCTGCACAGCCACCGCCAAGGCCAAGGAGCCAAGACTCCACCATCCGGGAGGTTGCAGCCCTCAGGAGGCCCAGCCAAGGCTGGCCCAAGTCCACGGAGAAACGTGCGTCGCTGTAGCCTAGGGGAGACAGCCCAGCGGAGTACAGTCTAGCCAGCTTTCCAAAAGCCCCACTGTCCCTGCTCCCCTTTCCTGGACGCACCCCAAGGCCAGCCTCTCCTGCATCCCTGGCTCCTTGGCCACCCCCACCCCACCCCACCCGGCCCACAGCCCTCATAGCTCTCCTAGAGCCAGAATTTGGAACCTGAAGCTCCGAATTCTGAAGTTCAACCTGAAGCTGAGGAGACTCTGGTCTTAGATGCAAGGACCAAGCGGCGGTGGTGAAATGACCCTTTCTAGAGGAGAAACACAGGGACTTGCCCTCCACAACTTGTGCAACCACAAGGTTAAAGTAATCGGGCAGCGTCATGGAGTCCCAGAAGGGGGTAGCCAGGGGTTGCCGCAATGGATCTTTATCTTTGGGCCATGCTTGGGGTGCTGAGGGGCCACACTCCTGGCTCTGAGCTGAGGGATCACTCCTGGAGGTGCTGGGTGAAATGAAACCCAGGCCGACGTGTGCGAGGCAAGCACCCTACCCACCGGACTACCTCGCCGGTCTTTCCCGCTCTTTACCTTTGTCATATGTTTGGAAGAACCCCAAAGGAGAGGGTCGTTTAAAAGCCCAGTCTATGATCGAAAGATTTCATGCCGGCTGGGATCCTTCACCAGGTATGAGCTGAACATCTGAAAGGTATCAGCCAGGGAAATATGGCACTCCAGGCTCCTGGCTGCTGGTTTTATTTGTTCTTTTATGTTTTTGGTTTTGGCGTCATACTCGGCAGTGCTCGGTGAATCATATGTGGTTTTGGGATCAGACCCGGCTTGGCCATGTGCAAGGCAAGAGTCTTGAGCCTTGGTGTTTTTTTTTTTTTTTTTTGCTTTTTTTTGGGGGGTTACACCCGGCAATGCTCAGGGGTTACTCCTGGCTCTGCACTCAGGAATTACTCCTGGCGGTGCTCGGGGAGACCATATGGGACGCCAGGGGATTGAACCCGGGCCAGCAAGGGCCGGCCGCGTGCAAGGCAAACGCCCTACTCGCTGGGCTATCGCTCCGCCCAAGAGTCTTGAACCTTGTATCTTTGCTTTAACCCTGCTTGTTTTTTTATTTTTAGAATTTGGGGCCACATCCACCAGAGCTGGTCTTACTCCTGGCTCTGTGCTCAGGGATCACTCCTGGTGTTGCTTAGGGGACCGTGTTAGGTGCTGGGGATCGAATTGAGCTTTACTAAGTGCAAAGCAAGTGCCTTCCTTGTGGTACTAGCTCTCTGGCCTGCTGATTTCATGTGTTACCATCTCAGGTGTTCCCTAAGAAGGCAGAAGAGCATGCAGGTTCTCAGCAGGCCACGGAGACTCACTCAAGGCTGCTATCTCCCAGGGCAACTCTCAGGCACAAGGTCCAGTTGGCCACTAAGTGGCCAATGACATTTCTCCCAATTTCACAGCTGCAAACAGCACACAAGGTAGGCACAACCATCCCCTGTTTTGTGCAGAGGGTTTTCGGTCTCAGTGACAGATTTCCTATCTGACATGTCTGAAAGCTCAAGTAAACAAATGCAGATACCACAGTAAAAAAAATAGTCTTTGTGGATCTCCAGGAATGAGCCCCACGAGGAACAAGTGGTCTGAGAGCTTCCTTCCCTCTCAGGGCCAAAGGAACAGGCACAGTCAGCAGCTCCCAGCGGCAGGGCGAGTGTTCTGCTTGTGGTTTGGGGGCCCCAACTAACTGTGCTCGGGAATCACACCTGGTGATGCTCAGCTGATCTGCAGTGTACATGGATCAAACACCAGGTCTGCTGCATGCAAGGCAAGTGCCTTCCCCACTGTACACATTAGTTCTGGCTGCAGGCTCAGTTTTTTTTCTCTGCTTTTTTTGGGTCACACCCGGCAATACTCAGGGGTTACTCCTGGCTCTGCACTCAGGAATTATGCCTGGCAGTGCTCAGGGGACCATATGGGATGCCGGGATCGAACCCTGGTCGGCCACATGCAAGGCAAATGCCCTACCAGCTGGACTATTGCTCTGGGCCCCGCAGACTCAGTTTTTAACTGACCGATTCATTTTTGAATATTTTATATCCCTTCCAGTTTTTCCCACTCATGTTCCCTCCCATAAGGCACCTTTTTGTGTCCACTAGTCTATGAATTTTAATTTTTTTTCCTACTCATTTTTGTGGTGCTGAGAACGGAAGCCAGGACCTCATGGGTGCAAGGCAAGTGTTCTGCCGCTCAGTTCCAGCTCTGACCCTACCCACCAATTTATAATGATCGCTTTTGATGGTTTCATCAATTTTATACCCTACTATTGCCCGCGAGGGTGAGATCATCACTACTTGTGTTTTTCCTTCTGGCTTATTTCACTTCACATAATTCCTGGGAATTCATCCCATTTTGCTGTGAATAGCAAAATTTCCTCTTTTAAGCTAAATAGTATTCCGTTACTTAATGTACATCTTTATCCAGCCATTGATCAACAGGCTCTTTGGCTGATTTCATTTACAATAGCTTCACTGTTATAAATACTGCTGCAGTAAATAGTTGTGTGGATGCAACATTTTGTGCCAATGTTTTCATAGTCTTTGGACACATACACACACACACACACACACACACACATATATATATACTCAGATGTGGGAATTCTGGCTCATACACAAGCTCTCTTTTCTTTTCTATTCAAACCCAGACTGGCCACATGCAAGGCAAGTGCTGACCTTACCCTGCTGTACTATCTCTCTGGCTTCAGCAGCTCTATTTTTCTTTTTTTTTTTTTTTTTTGGCTTTTTGGGTCATTCCTGGTGATGCTCATGAGTTACTCCTTGCTCTGCACTGAGGAATTACTCCTGGAGGGGCCGAGCAATAGTACAGCGTGTAGGGAGTTTGCCCTGCACTCAGCCAACCTGGGTTTGATCTCCAACACCCCATATGGTTCCCTGAGCACCACCAGGGGTAATTCCTGAATGCAGGGCCAGGAGTAACCTCTGAGTGTCACTAGGTGTGACTCTCCCCAAAAAAAGAAAAAAAAAAGGAATTACTTCTGGAGGTGCTCAGGGAATGCTGGGGAACGAATGTGGATCGGCCGCATGCAAGGCAAATGCCCAATTCGCTCCAGCCCCTCTATTTTTGATTTCTTTAGGAAGCACCATACCAAACTGGCTTCACCAATTCCCTGTATTTCACAGTCCAATCCCCATTGCATCATGATGTACCCTGTTTTACTCAGTACAAAATCAGGCCTATCATTCATTGCTTATTTAAAAAAAATTTTTTTTAATTCATGTATTTTATTTGAAGCTGCTGTGGTTTCCCTATACTGTTAGAATCTCATGCCTACAGATCCAACCCCATACCATTCTCCAGAGGGTTTATAATCTTTTGAAAAAAATCTCCACATCGTGATTGTGATCCACATTTAAAAAAAAAGGCATAAAATTTGTGGGCATGATGTGTATAAATTCAGAATATCCCCATAGAAGAGAGTGGGTGTGACTTGCTCCCTGTCCAAAGTCTGGATAATCTGCACTGCCACAGGTACGTGTGGAGAAGGGGCGTCGCGGCTATGCCACCTGAAAGCTGGAGGAGACTGTCCTGGGCTGCCAGTTTGAGCTTCCTGAGCTGTGGGAACCACCACCACACAGGGCAGCTTTAAACCACAGCATCCTGGGCTAGAGCAATAGTACAGTGGATAAGGTGTTTACCTTGCACACACCAAGCCGGGTTTGATCCCCGGCATCCCATATGGTTCCCCAGCACCGCTAGGAGGAACTCCTGAATGCAGAGCCAGGAGTAACCCCTGAGTATCGCCAAGTGTGACCCCCCCAAAAAAACCCCAACAAAATAACGCCCACAGTACCCTATTTTCTCAGACTTCTGGGAGCAAGACCAAGGTGTCAGCAGGTCCAGGTGCTCTTGGATGCTCTACCTCAACCCTCTCTGGCCTCTTTGGAGCTACTGGCAGTGGCCATCAATGCTACTGGCTATAGATGTGCCACATCCCCTGGGCCTTCCCCAGGTCTGTCTGTAGGGTCTGTCTGTCACTCTGTAGGGGACCAGGTCCTGCTGGCTTCCGGGTTCACCCTATTCTGCCAGGAGAACTTAGCTCACTGAACTCATTAGATCTGCAGTGAGTCATTTTCAAACAAGGTCACCGTGAGGAGGTCAGGATTTGGCCAGCTCTTCTGTAGGGACCCACTTCAGCCCTGAGACTCCCCTCAACAGAGGCTGGCCCTCATCTCCCACGAGTCTTGGCTGCAGGGAGCATATTATGCTGCGAATATGCCGGAGAAATGCCCCCAGTAACGGGAACTGCCTCCTCTCTCTTTCTTGTGGTTGTTGCTAAAAGGGGGCCTGGTTTTGCAAAACACACTGTGGTTTCTTGAGGAAGTGTCCGTGGCTGGAGCCCAGAGGATGGAAGCATCGCTCTGTGGGGGGTGGGCAGAGACGAATGCCCGGCTATGTCACACACACAGCTGCAGACCCCAAGACGGGGGTCATCTGAGGATGCCCCGAAACGATGCCTTGGGTCATCTCTTTGTCTGTGTCAAGGAGCCAGACAATAAGGAGGGGAGTGGGGTGACTGTCCCTCCACGGTCTAGTCAAGCGGCTGGCAGATATATTCTGTAGAGCCAGATGACAAACAGCGTCGTTGGGGTCACTCCTGAGTTCTGGCAGCAAGAAAGCCACCATGAACGATATGTGAACAAAAAGACACGTGTGAGTGCCAGTGACACTGATGGACATTGGAATGTTGACTTGGAACAAAGCCTCTGGGACATGGAACACTGTTTGTTTTCTAACCATTTCAAAATGCAAAAAACCAGTCTAGGATGACAGGACTTGACCCAGCCTGCCGTACTGTGGCAGTGTGCGCCTACACAGGGATGCGTGGGTTTTTTTTTTTTTTTTTGCTTTTTGGGTCACACCCGGCAATGCTCAGGGGCTTCTCCTGGCTCTGCACTCAGGAATCACTCCTGGCAGTGCTCAGGGGACTATATGGGATGTCGGGGATTGAACCCGGGCCGGCACGGGCTGGCCATATGTAAGGCAAATGCCCTACCTGTGCTCGGGGACCATATGGGATGCCGGGATCGAACCCAGGTCAGCCGCGTTCAAGGCAAACGCCCCTACCCGCTGTACTATCGCTCCGGCCCGGGGATGAGTGTTTCTCTTGAGTCAAAAGCTCTTTTTTTTTTTTTCTTTTTGGGCCATGAGGGGAGGGCTGCTCCCAGCAGTGCTTGGTGAGCAGCTCAGGGCCAGAAATCAGACCCAGAGCTATGGCTCACAGATCATGGGCTCCAGCCTCCAGTGTCATCTCCCAGCCCTGACTCTGATTTTACAATATACTTGTGTAACCTGGTCCTCTTTTGTTAGTAGGGGGCGCTCAAGTCGTACTTGGGGGGCTGAAGGCTACTTTCAGTGATCCTCGGCCTAGCGATGCAGGCCTGATGGTTCAGTGCTGTGGCTCGCCAGGGCTGCACCGGGCTGCAGTGGGGGAACATGTAACTCAAACTTCCACATACAAGACTCCTGCCCTCTAAGTTATCTTCCCGTCGTGATCCTATTGGTTGGCACACCAGAGGTTAGTCCCACTTGACAGGTAAGAAAACCAAGACCCCACGGCAAGGCAAACTGAAGAACCAGAGTGACGCTTCTGACAGCTGGTTGGTGCCCACGCTAGTACTCTGTCACACCCAAACCCAGTCTAAGCCAGTGCTTCCCCCACGGGGTTACTCCTGGCTCTGCACTAAGGAATTACTCCTGGTGGTGCTAGCGTGGGTATGGAAGCAACATCATATGGGTGGCCGGGATCGAACCCAGGTCAGCCACGAGCAAGGCAAATGTCTCCCTATTGTACCATCGCTCCAGTCCGCAACCCTTTCTTACATCTCCCTAAATCATCATGAGCCATTAAAAAAATTCTATTCATAATTGGGACACTGGTCCAGAGTTGAGAATCTCTGGGATCCCCATTCCCAAATCCGGAGAACAAGGGGTAATATGGTGCAAGAGACGGAAGGCTGTGTGCGGCCTCCTTTGGCTCTGCGCTCACCCACTGTCAGGAGTTTCTGCACCACCAGAAACCCAGGCCCACTCCTGGAAGCAGCTACTTCAGGAGTAGCTGAAGAGGTACTGCCGTACCTCTTGCGACAGTTCCCCTTTTCCACGTCAAGAGTTGATAAGATGAGGGTGGGCGGGAGGGGGTTTGGGTACATTGGTGGTGGAAATGGGCCACTGGTGGAGGGATGGGTGCTGGAATACTGTATTACCAAGAACCAATTATACACACCTTTCTAATTGTATGTCTCACGGTGGTATAATAAAAATTTTTTAAAAAAAAAGACTTGATAAGATGCTTATGGGGGCCGGAGCGATAGCCCAGCGGGTAGGGCGCTTGCCTTGCACACGGCCGGCCTGGGCTGGCCTGGGTTCGATCTCCGGCATCCCATATGGTCCCCCGAGCACCGCCAGGAGTAATTCCTGAGTGCAGAGCCAGGAGTAGCCCCTGAGCATTGCCGGGTATGACCCAAAAAAAAAAAAAAGATGCTTGTGGGACCAGGAATGCAAAGGGAATGAGTTAAGTTTGCGGTGGGGATTACAGCAAATTGGAAAGCATTTACCTCTTCAAAGGGCACAGATTCATTCATTCATTCATTCATTCATTCATTCATTCATTCATTCATTCATTCATTCATTCCTTCGTTTGTTCATTCATTCATTCATTCACTTGTTCGTTCATTCGTTTGTGCGTTTATTTAATTTTGCCATGGGGCATACTCAGCAGTGATCGGGGCCTACTCCTGGCTCTAAGCTCAGGGATCCCTTTTGGAGGGCTCAGGGAGAAATTGTGAGGCCAGGGATCAAACTTAGGTTTACTGCACGCAAAGCAAACACCCAACCAGCTGTACTATCTCTCAGCCCCCTGTTTTTGGATTCTTGGCATTGCTCAGAGGTCACTGAATGATCCTCATTCGATGCAGGACATTGAAACCAGCCTCCTGTCTGCAAAGCAGACTGGGGGTTTGGAGAGCAGACAGGGTAGAACAAGCAAACACATGGACCCTCAAAAGAAAGCGAACAGGTAGAAAAGAGCTCCATGTTTTGCAAGTAGATGAAGACTGAATTATTCAAGACAGCTTCAGCCCAGGGCAGAAATAGAAAAATAAGTCCTTGCTGTGCCCTGATTCAGACAAAATTGGACTTGACGACACCCAGTCACAAGACACCTCTGATGGAAATGAAGGTGATAATCGCTGATGCCGTCCCACTTTCTGGCTGATAATGGTGCTTCATCCCCAGCAGCATCCTGGAGACCTTGGATGATCCCTGGCATGATTCCAACATCTGGATTCTGGATGCAGACATAGGTGGTTTGGGCCAGGTGGGGCCACGGCGCCTGGTGCAGAGCCGGGATGCCTCCGACCTTGAGCCCTTCCTGCTCCTTGGTGGCCACACCCTGCTGCAGTCAACCTTGCTGCCCACTAAGAGCCAATGAGCAAACCTCAGCCAGGCGTCAGCTGGTGAGTGCAACTGGCAGGGCTCGGTGCTCACAGAGTGTTGCCCGAGAATGCACACAAACAAGAACACCCAAGTAATGGGAGCTTCTGTTCGTCGGATCTGTGTAATAAGGCCAGAAGAGAGGCAGGTGCCACTATTATTCCCATTGTCCAGATGACAGTTGGAGTAACTCTGCCAAAGTGCATAAATGGCTGGCAAGAAGTGAAAGGAGGATCCACCTGGACGTTAAGCAACGCTGAAGCCAACTCCCAAGGTGGCTGTTTTCCTTGAGATCTGAGGAATACTTGGCAATTCAGTCCCACAGATACGCTGCAGATTTTCACGTTTCAGGGCCTTTTGCTCCCAGGAGGAGTGGCGAGTGGGTGACCCTCTTATGACACACCCTCCAGTTGAGCGCCCCACGTCATACCATCAAAACTTAAATATTCGCCTCCCCCGCCTCCCAGTGTCAGGGGCAAACACCAGGTCCTCCTGGCAAGGCCTTCACTCTACCATGGAGACACACCCGCCATATCTCCTGAGTCTTCTTGGAAGCAGCCATATGTGAACCTCTGGAATCACAGAGATGAGCAGGGCCACCCCTCACAGACTTATGGAGTGGAATTAACCTTATTGCCTCTCAATTTCCTCATCTGTAACTGAAGATAATAAAGTAACCAAACCTGTGGGCTGCTGGCAGGACTAAATAAAATAAAGAACTTGAAGTTCTTCGGGTTTGAAACACAGAATTCATGAGGATGTTGGCCGTGGTTTGTTGGGACCTTTCATTTTGAAACAATAATCAGATTCACAAGAAGCCACAAAAATCACACAAAAAGTTCCTATGTTCCTGTCCCCCAATTCCCCAGATGGTTACGTTTTGCAGAACTGTAGCATCAGAGCAAAGCTGAGGAACTGATAAGGCAAGGAAATGTATTTATAGCTTTCTGCAAGTTTTGGCACCTTGTGAAATGATTTCTTTTTCACTTCATTATTTTTTTATTATTATCGCTACCTTCGGATGCACAGCCATCGTGTGAGGCAGGTCAGGACCAGGGCGAGCATGTCGCCTCCCACTCCAGACTGTCTGGGTTCTCAAACAGGTTTCCCCATTGCTGGCTGTGTGACCTCAGTGAATTCCTGAACCCGCTCTGTGAACCTTTGCGGTCAAAGGGGCAAGACAAGAAACTGCTTCTTTGACAGTGTTGTTAGGAAGATTAAATCGCTTTACATAAAGCTGAGGGAAGATAGTACAGGAGGAGAAGCGCTTGTCTTGCCTGGGTTCTGACTGTCAGTCCTAACCCTGGTTCAAATTCCACAAGTATTACCAGGAGTCACTCCTGAGCAAAGAGCCAGGAATAGCCCCCTGAGCACTGCTGGGTGGAGCCCCAAAAGGAGAAAAGAACAATCATGAACAGCTTTGTAATTGTATATCTCATGGTGACATAATACAATTTAACATAATAAATAAAAATAAAACAATTACCAAAATAAAAGATATACATAAAAAAATAAATACATGGGGCCAGAGAGATACTGCAGTGGGTAGGGCATTTGCCTTGCATGCGGCCGACCTGGGTTCAATTCCCCCAGCGTCCCATATGGTCCCCAAGCACCTCCAGGAGTAATTCCTGAGAGAAGAGCCAGGAGCAACCCCTGAGCATTGCTGGGTGTGACCCAAAAAGCAAGAAAAAAATACATGGAAAAAAAGGGGGGAAGAAAGAAAGAAGGAAGGAAGGAAGATCAGCTGGGATAGGAAGTAGCAAAAGGGCCTCCTCGGTTCAGCTTGGGAAGGTCAGTGTCTTTTATTTTTTAAACAGAAACTTACCACATTGTTTTATTTTATTTTATTGCATTTTTTTTTTTTTTTTTTTTTGATCACACCCAGCGATGCTCAGGGGTTACCCCTAGCTCTATACTCAGGAATTACTCCTGGTGGTGCTCAGGGGACCATATTGGATACTGGAGATTGAACCTGGGTTGGCTGTGTGCAAGGCAAACGCCCTACCCACTGAGCGATTCCGGCCCCCTGGACAGTGTCTTAAAGGAAGGTAATCTCGAGTCTTGGGGTTCTATCACATCCACCCCCTCTAGCTCAGCCTGGCAATTCTGTGCAAACCTGGTGAGTTCCTGGGAAATGTTTCTTGCTTTTCCACTAGAGCCCTGCCCTCCCTCTCAGGCAGAAGAGGCCAATCATTGCAGACCATTGGGGAATGACACCAGCAGAGAGAACTTGACCAGCAGCCTTGACCGTCTGAGTGGCCTGGGGTGAGTGGCCTGGGGCCCCGGGGAGGGTGACTCACCCGGCTCCTCCTGCTCACTGCCCAAGCTGGAGCTCTCCTACTGCCCCTGAGTCCAGGCTTCTCAGAGGTAAGCCCCGACACCATGCCTCCCGGCCCTCTGAACTCAGATGCCATGTTTGCAATCTATCTGGCTTGGATCCCCGCCAGCCATGGAGGGGGAGCAGACGTGGAAGGGAGCAGAGCCTCAGCTCAGGGTGGGGGCCCTGCTCAGGAGGCTGACAGAGCAGCAGGCAAGGCCCTCGCCCTCTTGACACCAATGCTGTGGGTGAGGACAAAAGGGAAGCTGAGGTACCTCTAGAATGTTCCATCCCTGCACACCCTAGACTTTCCCCAGAGTCAGCTACAGGGAAACGGTGGGGATGGCCATGCCATGGCTTCCCCTCACCCTGAATTCCCTGCCTGGGACAGCACCAGTGACACGGGCACCATGATTTTATCAACTGTCCAGTGTACCCGGAGGACCCCCATCACCCACCCACACTCACTTACGTGGAGCCCAGCCCCGAGAGGTGCCGCTTTCTCTATCGTTTTACATCTGCTTTTATGAGCTAGTGTGACCAGTTCTCCCAGGAGGCCACTGGGCTGCATTCAGGACAGCAGTTAATTATGGAGATCCTGTAAAGGAGTAATGATACATTCTGCCACGCCTTCATGTCAAGAACACCCAAATTTTCCACCTCGAACTCCCTGCCAGGTCAGTTCTGGGATGAAGCCCTGAGGTCTTCCTTGCGGCAGGGACGCAGGGGCTAAAGGCCTGGCCAGGACTTGGAGGTCACTGTGGGGGGGGGAGGGGAGAGGAAGGAGGGGGAGCGAACAGATACTCGGTCTGATAAGTGGCAGTGAAGACCTGAGAGAGAGAGAGACAGAGAGAGAGAGAGAGAGGCCCTGACCTGTCAGAAATGCTGAATCGGTGTGACTAATAATTCCCAAGGCTCCACAGTGGAAGGGTCCTGAGCAATTGAAAAAAAAATGTAAAAAGCATTTTAAATGGATCAACTTCCTGCTCCCCTAAACTTAATCAGTTATTCTTGGCTGCAAATAAAACTGATGTGGGTACTTAGTTAAAGCTATACTTCATAATCCAGTTACTACTCTTAAGGGAAAATATTAATATATAAAATCCTTCTGGGCTATGTATGCCATGTGGAAAAAAATATGGGGCAACAGGACTTTCTCTTTCTCTCTTTCTCTCTCTCTCTCTCTCCCACACACACACACACACACACACACACACCAAATCCACCTCCCACTCCAAACCTGCACACGCACGCGTACACACACACACACACACTCACACTCCAAATCCCCTTCCCACTCCAGATCTGCCCTCTCTCCCCTCCCTCACACACACACACACACACACACACACACAACTCACCCCTCCCCACTCCAAGCCTGCCGTCTCCTCCCCCCTCACACACACACACACCCCAAATCCCGCCCCCGCTCCAAGCCTGTTATTTCATCTCTGTTTTATTAGCATACACATCTGGATCACATAAATCTCAAGTATGATTTTCAATATTAGTACCACTTAGGGTAACAATACTTGACAAATCTCAAATGCCAGGATGTCAGATCAAATTAGCTTGACCAGGAGCAGGAGCAGAGTGACGGGACGCGAGGGACAGTTACACAGAGGACGACAGTCATGAAGAAGAGCTTGTGGCAGATCCATTGTTTCTTGTGGGGGGCACAGAGGTTTCAGAAATGACCCAATGACTCCCAGGTCCAGCATAAGGTTGAGCTGAGGACCACGTCCCTATCCCTCACCAGAACAGTCTCGGGAGAAAACAGTGAAGCTCGCAGGGGCTAGTAACTCGCTGTGACTTCTTGGGGGGGGGTTAGGAGGTTATGCAGAGCCTCAACAGATTCTTGTCAAAACAATTCGATTGCAACTGTGGATGAGACATCTCCCCAAGGACACACGATACACAATATGACATTTGTTAGGACAAACTGGGCACCCTGGCTCTTTCCTATGCTCCATCCGAAAGCTGTCCACAACTGCATGGACGTGCCCCAGAGATACCCACCTGGCAGAGAAAGCGTGCTTACAGGCGCGGACAAAATGCCTGATCTGATCATTCACCTGTCATAGCCATGTTCTACTCGGTTTCTGGGGGAGGAGGGGTTAGAAGTGGTGCTCAGGGGTCCTGGGGTCACTCCTGGAGATACTGAGCAGTTTGGCTGGATGGTTCAATGTGTGGGGCCCGGGGCAACATCATTCAGGCCCTCGGTATCAGCAGTGCTCAAGGCCGCCGGGGCTGTACCCAGTAATGCTTGGGGGTGTGGGTGGGGACAATTCTCAAACTCAGGGCCCTGCACAACCAAGCTCCCCATCCCAAAGTCTGAGATCTTCCTGGCTCTCAAGTTCAAGTCTTCCTCCCAAGGAGGCCTGTGCTAGGATTTCAAGAGGGCAGCTAGCTGGTGAAGTACTGGGTATTTTATGACGAAACCTGAAAGTGAATGTTATTCCTTTCCCATGACCGAATCGATTTTTTTTTTTTTTTGCTTTTTTGGGTCACACCTGGCAATACTCAGGGGTTCCTCCTGGCTCTGCACTCAGGAATTACTCTGGCGGTGCCCGGGGACCATATGGGATGCCGGGATTGAACCTGGGCCGGCCCATGCCTCGTGCAAGGCAAACGCCCTACCCGCTGGGCTATCGCTCCGGCCCCGAATTGATTTTTTTTTCTTTTTTGGGTCACACCTGGCTATGCTCAGGGGTTACTCCTGGCTCTGCACTCAGGAATTACTCCTGGCAGTGCTCGGGGACCATATGGGATGCCGAGGATTGAACCCAGGTGGGCTGCATGCAAGGCAAACGCCCTACCCGCTGTGCTATCGTTCTGCCCCCGAATTGATTTTTTTAAAGATTCTCTTTTCTTAGGCTGAAGAAAGGTGTTTGCCTGGCATGCGGCTGACCCTGTCTCAATTCCTGGCACTGCAAATGGTTTCACAAGCTCTAGTGGGAGTGAACCCTGAGCACAGAGCCAGGAATAGCCCCTGAGTCTCACCAGGTGAAATCCCTCTACACATCCACCCAACCCATACTGGGGATTCTTCGCTCAGAATCCTACAGGGCTTAGGTGGCTCCAACTGGCTGAAATGAGACGTTAAGAGGAAAAGCCCGAGTGACTGAAACACAAGAAGGCACCCATCAGAGCACAGAAACTCACCTGAGCCTCACAAGGACCCTTTGCAATGTTCCCTGCACTACTAGTACAGTGTCACAGGAGGGTCAGCAATGTGCGGCAAGTGGGGGGGGAGATGGGACGGACCCCTCATGAGCAGCTTTGATGGCTACATTACAGTATTGCAAAGCAAGATGAGGGACGGACCTGGGGCTGAGACCGTGAGGTCAGCCTGAGCGTGGGCGCCGTGGCTCTTCTTCAGCCCACTGTTTCCCAGAGCTGTCCTAACTCCACTGCTGCCCTGGTCTCTTCTTCCTTTCCTCTCTCGCATCCACACCGGAAGGGCACTGTGACAGTCTTTGTCCCTCTCCTCTGTGGGCAGTGATGGCCTTCCCTGCTCAGTCTGGGTGGCTGGGAGCTGCAGCCCTCTGCCTTTGACCTCAGGCTCCTGTTACTAAGCGAACAAGCATGCCTCGTGGGATGTGCACAGACAACGATCTCACAGACAGACTGCACGAAGCCCTCACTAATAAAGGTCAATTTAAGCACCACAAGATGGGCACCGGGTGGCGGGTCAGGAGCAGTGCGTGGAGGAGATACTGTGTATGTCATTACTTCCAATTCTTACAACCACCCTGTTTTAAAAAATGGGGACACTCAGAGAAGAGAGAGCAGTAACATACCCAATGAGTTTCCGGGAGGCGGCGGGACGCCAAGTGAAGAACTGGGAGCTCCTAAGCCCCCCCAGGGAGCATTTCCCACCCAGACGCCTGACTTCAATGGGAAAAAAGACAGGGGAAGCTTGGCCCATCTCAACAAAGCCCCAACAGCCAGACCACCACTTACAATCGAAATTATTTCCCAGGCTGGACTCCACTGCTTGAAAGAGTGAGAAGCAGTTTTTCAAACTCAGATATGCAGGTCACCTGTGGCTGATATCCGATGACTTTCTTGGAGCTGGGATCCGGGTCCCTCCCCAAGTCCTGCCCTCCAGAAGGTCACGTGGCCACACCCAGAACTCCCCACCCCCCCCCACCGCGCCATTGCAGCCTCACTCCGGCCATGGTTCAGACATGCAACTAAAATTCTCCAAGGAGACCAACAAACTGCAGACATGATACCAGCCCACAGCCGTATGGCGGCCGCATGAATTCTCAAAAAAGGAAATAAAAACAGCATGTAGGTACAATTTCTACTCTGTAAGAAAAAGTGTGTAGGCACTATATCTACTCTGTAAGAACATAGCAGTAGGGGGGAGGGAACCGGGGATGTTGGTGGTGGGAGATGGGCACTGGTGGAGGGACTGGTGCTGGAACACTGTATGACCAAAACCCAAACATGAACTTTTTAATTGTAAAAAAAAAAAAAAAGAACATAGCAGTAGTTTCTTACACAGTGGGATCAGATGGCACAATGGGTCTAGGGTGAGATTTAATAATCCTTATTAACCTTTTAAGAATGTCTTTTGACTATATTTAGCAAATTAGCTCTAACAAAGCAATATAAGTTCTATTATTTAGAATAGGCTCAGATAGGTCCAAACAGTAGTTGTGAAAACCTAAAACAATAATGAACCAAATTCACACATAATAATCCAGGAAAAGCTTATGACTTTATCAATACCATTACTATTTATATGTTGCAATAATCGATACAATTAGTGCCACTAGTAGAGCAGGCATGGGGGTGCAGGTGACGGCAGGAAAGGAAGGTTTTTGGTGGTGGGGGGGCACACTAGTGATGGGACTGATGTTGAATGATGAATGCTTGTAAACAACTGTGCTGTGAAAAACTTTGTACGTTGTAAATCACAATGCTCAAATAAAGGGGAATTTAAAAAAAAAGACAGGGGAGGCAGCCTAACTCTGGCACCAAGAAAGCAAAGCCTAAGAGATTGTTTCCAGTCAGAAGGAGGGACCGCATTTGAAGTGGTCAGAGCTTTCCTACACAGGGGGAGCTGAGTGGCTAACTGTACACACATACACACACACACACACACTCACACACACACACTCACACACACAATGAAGAAACAGTGGGTCAGTGGGGCTGAAGCTATAGAGCTTCCTGTTTCTGGCCCAGATGCAGGCAGAGAAGGCCACACTTTCCATCTCCATGAGACTACGGACTAAAGTCCATCCTCAGGAAGAGGGACCATGGCTATGACTCCCTCTCTCCCAGTGACAGGGATTTTTTTGGGGAGGGGCTTTTGAGTCATACCCAGCAATGCTCAGAGGTTAGTCCTGGCTTTGCACTCAGCAATTACTCCTGGCGGTGTCCAGGGGACCAAAATGGACATTGGGATTCGAACCCGGGTTGGCAGCATGCAAGGCAAAATCCCTACCTGCTATACTATATTGCTCCAGCCCAATTGTCTAAGTTTTAATGTGGTTTTTCAACACCAAAACATTTCCCTGAGAATAAGCTGGGAAACTCAGCTCCAAGAGCCCAGGATGACGTTTGCTTGCTTACTTTCAGCAAACATGCTTCATAGTTGTCTTTTTCTCTCCTAACATGGTCCCTGCCTCCAAAACCAGAAGGAAATGAGGGCTTTAATGATCAGCTGCATGGAAATAAGTTGCTAACTTCTCTTGCTTCTGCCTGGGCTTACAATGTCCTGGTACAGAGCTTCTCAAACTGGGCCCCGAGATCTGTCAGGGCAGAGGTCAGGGTAGGTCCTGAGGCTGTATATTACCCACAAGCTCACAGCTGGCAGTAAAGTCTATCTGAGGAGGCTGAGCCTGGCTCAGTCCAGAAAGATGAAGCATAAAGGGAGACAATGGATCAAACCCCTTCATTTGGGAGGGCATAAAGAAACGGATCTGCCAGGGAGAGAGAGAAAGAGAGAGAGAGAGAGAGAGAAAGAGAGAGAGAGATAGAGAGACAGAGAGACCGAGAGAGAGAGACAGAGATAGAGTGACAGAGAGACAGAGAGAGAGAGAGAGAGAGAGAGAGAGAGAGAGAGAGAGAGAGAGAGAGAGAGAGAGAGAGAGAGAGAGAGAGAGAGAAGCGGAGCCAGTGTCTGAGTTAATTTCTAGGAACTCTGCAAATCCAGAAACTTCCTGAGGTATGTGGAAAAAGTAGGCAGGCCTGAGGATGGCATGCTGGAACAGAGCACTGGGCACTTTAGTAAATCACCACCTGCGCCTCCAAACAGTCCCTGCTAACGTTAGGCTGAGGAGGCAGATGTGGAAGAAGGGGTGCCGATGAGGGTGAGGGAGGTTATCGCTGGGGCAAACCAGAGAAGGAAGCGGAGTAAATAACAGGACAGGTGGGCAAAGCACAAGGGGACAATGACCGCAGTCTGAGAGGGGCCCACGGAGTCCTGGCTGCAGCCAGAAACCTGCCCTCACAGACCCCAGAACAATAGCAGCAGGCACCGCCCACTCCCCTGATACAGCCGGGACCCAGAGGGGCCTTAATGAGGCTGGGTGGCGGCGGCTCCATTTTTCATCACTGACACTCAGCTGGGCGGCGAGCGGCCCGAGAGCCTGACCAGTCAATCAGACCGGCGCCGACTCTGCTGTGGATAAGCACCTTCCGTCGTCCGTCAGCCAGGGAGGCAGGTGCTGGCGATCTGGTCACGGTCAGTTGGGCAATCTGATAAAGCCTTCCCCGGGTCGCTGTGGCCCAAGAATAGGCCCGGCATAATGAGAGCGGGGCGGAGGGGCTGTCGGACAACCCAGGCGGAAATAACAGAGCCTCTGCCAATCAAAGGGAAACCCAGCCGAGGTGCTGGCTTGGGGGGAAGGGGGTGGGCACGGCAGTTGTCGGCAGTGTGGACAGAGGGGGAGGGGAGGCTTCCCCGAGGCTGGCGGTGACTCTGGGCTGGCTCATTATGTGAGCCCCAGAGCTAGGCGGTGCTATCGATCACTATGGGGGTCCTCGGGGATGTGCCATTATGCAGCCAGACCTGGTGTGTGTATTTTGCACTGATAGTGACCAAAGGGACACGCAACGGGTCCTTGCCAAGAGGAAAACAGGTTGGTCTCCACCCCAGCCCCACCACCATTCTTTTAATTACTGCTTAAGCCTTGTGAAAAGTGCAGAAATGGACAGTAACCAAAATGCCATCATAGGTGATGACAAAGCCACTCTGCTGTGTGATCTCTGGGAACCAGATGAGGGCCTGGGGCTCACAGAGATCGGAAGGCTCCACTCCCTGCCCTTCGGGGCTGGCACACCCGGGCATGAGCTGCTGCTAGATTTTTCCCCCCAGCTTTTTGGGTCACACCCGCGATGCTCAGGGTTTACTCCTGGCTCTGCACTCAGGAATTACTCCTGGTGGTGCTCAGGGGACCATATGGGATGCCGGGATCCAAACCGGGTCAGCCGTGTGCAAGACAAACATCCTACTCGCTGTGCTATTACTCCAGCCCCAAGCTGCTGCTAGGTTTACCTGGGGATTCCAGTCTTTCTCGAGTGCTGGACAGGGCTCCCCAGCTCCTCTCTCAGGCCAAGTCCAGCCTCTGGGCCACTGGGCCTAGTGTTTTCCAGGCACATGAATGACACAGGACAAAGGACACAGGAAAGCAATGGCTCTCTCGAGCCTCTGATCCTAACACTTCCTGTGGAAGCTAAAGATGGTTCCCTGCAGCTTGTTGCAGACCCGTGTTGGACGTTTACTCCAAATAACTCCACTCCACCACTCAACAGTGCTGAAGGCTTCCTAGGAAAGTGAGGAGTTTTGTATTCCGTGTGTTTCTAGAAAGCAACTTTCTAAGCGGACCCTTTATTCGCCGTGTTCTCTGTCATCAATCCTTCCCTGGGAAACCCTCCCTTCAAGAGCGCCTGCTCCTGTTTCAGGTTCTTCCCAGCTCTCACTGCTTTCCACATTACTTCTTCCCTTCCCTCACTGCCAGCGAACAACAGTCCCTTAACGCTGGTTGCCTACATGTCCGCCTAGAGGCTGGGAGGTAGGACAGTCTGCCTCGCGGCTGCAGCAGCCTCTAAATCCACGCACAGCACATTCCCCAAAGACAGATTCTGCTGGAGAACAGAGCAGTGGCTGCCGGGGCACGGCGGGAGACAGTGACTGTAAAACAGAGCTCTCTGGGGTGACGCTGGTGACACATGGACTCATCGCTCTGTACGTATACCAGCAGTCAGTTTTACGGTATGATAATTAAAAACACATAAATGGCCCTGCATAACCCATCCCCTCCTGGGATGAAGGAAGGAGAATTTCTGCAATTATAAATGATTGATTGAAGCTAATCATTAAATAGAGCCACTTCAAAATGTTCTCAATTTTAAGGACATCTCTGTAAATGGTATCCTGAGATTTGCCAAGTGGGATGCACCTCCTGATTCCCCATGGTAGCTTCCTACATTCAAAGGAACATTCTAGACCTGCCTTTGTGAGGCACAACTTCCATAACTGTCTCCTGGCCATTTCTTCCCTCTTTAACACATTGGCCTTCTCTCCTTCCTCCAAATACAAAGTTTGGGCCCAGTGGGACACCCCCTCGGCTCCCATCCTTGCATGGCTAGTCACCTGGTCATCTCTTTTGTGTTCTCTATGGAGAGGCCTTTCCTCGGCCTCAGGTATTCAACTTGACTTCCTCTGGATTTCCATGTTTGCTTTTTCTAACTTGTAGAGAACACTTGTAGATGATCCTTTGGTCATCGCCCCAAAAGGAAACAGACATGAGTTCACAGTCAGAGACCACCCTCACTCACCACCCTACACTGTCACCCTCACTCACCACCCTACACTGTCACCCTCACTCACCACCCTACACTGTCACCCTCACTCACCACCCTACACTGTCACCCCTCACTCACCACCCTACACTGTCACCCTCACTCACCACCCTACACTGTCACCCTCACTCACCACCCCTACCCTATCTGATCCATATCACTGATGATGTGTCCAAAGTGGTCAGACTGAAGAGAGGAAGAACTTGAATGCAGCGGGTGAACCAGGGGGAGAATCACATAACCATGGAGAGTCTAACGTTTTATTTATTTATTTTTTTCCCTTTAACACCTAGCGACATTGAAAGCATCTGTGGAAAGTTGATATCACTGGGGCCATACTGAATTAGGACAGGAGAAAGTCATAAGGGAAAAAGTCACTTTATTCCCCCACTCTAAACCTGATCTTTGGACTGTGCCAAACCATCCAGAGTCCACGAAACAAAAGAGAATAAGAATATCTGACTTCCTCCGGATAAGTAAGCAAAGGGATCGTCACCTCCTCCGCGGTGGCTCCTCCTCCCGCCTGGCCTTGCTGCCTTGTGACGCCATCTCTCATGGCACATCATTCTCCATAACTTCATTCTCTTCACCCCCACCCCAAACATTCTTTCACCCTGGTCCATCCATGGAACATGCTCTGTTTCTGCCTTCACTTATGTACTCTGAATTGCAGTTTCCTGCCACACCTAAATGAATATGTTTCAGCTTGACCACAGATCTCACAGCTGTGTTTGGAAGATCAACACATTTTAAGGTGAGCATCGGTACAGCTACTATTTAGGCCAGAGCTACCATCTAAACTTGAGTTTTGTTTTATTATTTTTATGTTATTTGCTTTTGGGGCATACCTGGCAGTGCTCAGGGGTTACTCCTGGCTCTGTGCTCAGGATCACTCCTGGCAGGGCTTCAGGACCATTGAACTTGGATCAGTTGCATGCAATGCAAGCGCCCCTACCTGCTGTGCACTTTCTGCAGCCCAAGACTCGTATTTCATTATACCTTTTATCACTGTCTCTCTGGTCTGCTACTTCCACTTATCCTTTATCCAGCTGACCTTTGTCCTCCACCAGCTTCCAGGGCATCATCTAAAAACATGACCTCAACCGGCAGGGCATGATGCTCCGCGGTAAAGCACCTCCCTTGCACATATAAGGCCCTAGGCTCACTCCCCAGCGCTGCTTTGGCCCTGCACAACAATAAAACTGAATAAAATACATGGTATATACAAAGAAAATAAACCAGAGAAGAGGAGGTGCACGGAAATCAAAGATTTCCAATAGCTACGTCCTGAAAGAGCAGAACAGAAGGACGCAGCGCTGGGCTCTTTTCCCCGGCCTCATTAGTCTTTGCTGTCGTGTTTCCAGGGGAGACTGGGCTAGGAGGGGGTAGTTAGGAGCTGGCTGGTCCACAGAGGATGACAATGAAGGACGAGCCTCACCCGTTTCCAAGGTCACTCCCCCAAAGCCAGGCTTCTGTCTTGCTGTAGAAATCATTCCACGGAGCACAGGAAAGAGGGAGGGGCTCTGCAGAGTTTGCTCGGAAACACTCGGCTGCATGGTCCTCACATGAAGCCCAGCCTTCCTCTGGGCACGCCTGCATCTGGTAGCATCAGCAGTGGCCGTCACTGTCGCTCTGGGGTGATTCGTCACATCGTGTAACCCCTGCCCCCTCCCAGGCCCACCCCCTTCTCGCAGGTGGAAAACTGGCAATGTGGTCATTTTCACCGAGGTCACACTTGATAAAGGGAAACTTGCTTTTCCAAGTCTGTCATCGGCACTGCCTGGAACCCTGGCTCTGCCCTTGAAGAAAGTGTGTTGGTGGCAGGAATCCACGATCAGTCAAGTTCTGACAAGGGTGGCAAGAGCTAAGCCGACGTGGATTTGCACTTTTCGGTCTGGTAGGACCTGCTTGTCAGTGATTCCACCCCTGAGTCAGGGAACAACTTCATCAGCTTCCCTTAACATTGACATTTAAAATCTGATGCCAGGGGCCCGAGACGTAGTTCCGAGAATAAGGTGCTTACACATGGCTTTAATCCCGGCACTGCACATGGTCTCTCTAAGCACTGCATAAGCTTCCTGTGTCCTGCCTGGAGTGCTCTCTGAGCACAAAGCCAGGCACAAGCCCTAAGCTCAGCCGGGTGTGAACCAAAAACTAAAATAAAACACATGAAAAATCTCTAATCCCAGGGGATGTGACTTCTGCCCAGGAAAATTCAAGAGCACATCTACACATTTTGCAATTAACGTTAGGGGTTCTCCATGCTGCACCCACAAAAAAAAGTTCCTAGGTCCCAAGAGTCATGGTTAAAGCTTGTGCAGGGCTAAGTGCTAAGTACTTGATTAACCTTGTCTAATTCAATCTCATGACAGTCTTTATATCACTGCCACTATGGTGCCCATTCTCAGGGGTAGACGATGAGACGTAGAAGGAACAGAGCAATTTGCTTCCTTAATGCACACAATGTGCAAGCAGCGGAGTTGGAATCTGCCCAGGTCTGCCTGGAAACCTGTGGCATGCTTGAAATCCCACAAACATACTCCGCTCAGGCCATAACTTGAAGTTACCCTGGGTTCACGGCTTCTTTCCCATGCAAATGATTTATTTACATCGCCTGATGAGACAGACCTTCCTGGCAGTGTGGAGCCAGGCAAGAGCCAGGGAGTTCAAGGCCCCAGGGCCTGAACAAGGGGAGGTGTGGGGACAGGTAACTAGACCTGAGAGATAGCACACCATCCCCAAAGCAAAGAGTATGCCATAAAACACCAGCTCCACAGCAGGTGTCAAATTGCACACCCCTCCCCCTCCCGCCGGGCCGGTGTAGGCCAGATGTATGTTGCTTGGTGCACACAGTTTTCCTTTTTTTTTTTTTTTTTTTTGCTTTTTGGGTCACACCCGGCAATGCTCAGGGTTACTCCTGGCTCTGCACTCAGGAATCACTCCCTGGGGTGCGCGGGGACCATATGGGATGCCAGGGATTGAACCGGACGGCTTGGGCTGGCCACGTGCAAGGCAAACGCCCTACCCGCTGGGCTATCACTCCAGCCGGCCCTTGTTTTGTTTTGTTTTTTAGTTTAAATCTGAGTAGATAGGGGCCGGATCCATAGTCCAGCAGGTAGGGCATTTGCTTTACACGCGGCCGGCCTGTGCCGCCCGGTTTGATCCCAGGCATCCCATACGGTCCCCGAGCACCGTCCAGGAGTGATTCCTGAGTGCAGAGCCAGGAGAAACCACTGAGCATTGCTGGGGGTGACCCCAAAAAAAAAAAAAAAAAAAAACCAATCTGAGTGGATGTTAGGCAGCACCTTTCACTGACTATAGTCCCTGCTATTCCCAATCGTTTTACCTCCAACATCTTCGTAAAATCAAATTAACAAAAAACGAGTGTCCTAGTCCCTGAAGACATTGAAATGAGACTCCTAAATCACAGCAATTCAAATGTATTGATCCTAAATGGAGTGCAGGACACCGCTCCCAAGTGGCCTCCTCTACCCGGGATCTGATGGGTCCCTCAGTCCCAGGTTTTCTCAGAATCTCCAAGGTGACATTTACGAAGAATCAGCATACAGGTGAATGCCGATTCACTCCTTTCTTTTGCCCAATAGACACAAACATGTACATCAACAGAAATATTCAGGAATTCAAAAGACTTTAATAAAGTTTTCCATACCAAAAAAAAAGTCAACGAATCCAAATAGATTTATTTATTCTAACAGTGGGTGAAATTGGTCTTCAGAGAGAGAGAGAGAGAGAGAGAGAGAGAGAGACAGAGACAGAGAGAGACAGAGAGACAGAGACAGAGACAGAGAGAGACAGAGAGACAGAGACAGAGACAGAGAGAGAAAGAAAGAGAGAGACACAGAGACAGAGAGACAGAGACAGACAGAGAGAGACAGACAGACAGAGAGACAGAGACAGAGAGAGAAAGAGAGAGAAAGAGAGAGATACAGAGACAGAGAGACAGAGATAGACAGAGAGATAGAGAGAGACAGAGACAGAGAGAGACAGAGAAAGAGAGAGAGACAGAGACAGAGAGAGAAAAAGAGAGAGAGACAGAGAAAGACAGAGAGACAGAGACAGAGCGGAGCACAGGGGCAATATGCGTGCCTTGCATTTCATTGGCTTTTGTTGGATGGTCAGCACTGTACATAGTCTCCCAAGTACTGATGGGTCACTACCGGTAGAGGCAAGAATAGCCCCTGAGCACCACAAGATATGGTGGCCTCAGAAAATGAAAAAAAGGAACCTGTGTGATAATACAGAGGCTAAGGTGTTTGCCTTGAATGCGGCAGACCTGAGTTTGATCCCGCTTCCCATATGTTCCCTGGAACACCACCAGGATTAATTCTGAGTGCAGAGCCAGGAGTAACTCCTGAGCAATACCAGCTGTGACCCAAAAGGCCAAAAAAAAAAAAAAAAAAAAAAGAAAGAAAAGAAAAGAAAACAAAATCTAACTAGTCTTGTGCTTTAAGTTGTATTAGTCCTTAAGTATTAAGAATTAGGGGGTCAGAGCAGTAGCACAGCAGGTAGGTGCAAGACAGGAGCAAGACAGGAAACAGATTTTCACAATAAAACTGTTCTTGTGATCTATTTCATAATAATGTGATCATACTTAAGGCTATTAAACCACTCACTTAAATCTGTTTTAAATGGTAAATTTCATGTTTTAGCTACAATTAAAAAGTATACTAAAAATAAAAAAGAAATTAAGATCAGAAGGCTGGGTGTCTCCTGGGGAGTGTGAACCATAAAACACACGTTTACTCTCTGTACTATTTTTAGTTTTTATTTTTGTTGTTGTTTGATTTGTTTTGAGGATCACACCCAGCAGTGCTCAGGGAATATTCTTGGCAGTCCTCAGGGGGCCATAGGTAGTGCAGGGAATTAAATCGTGGTCAGCTGCATTCAAAGCAAGTGCTTTAACCTCTCAGTACTATCTCTTTAGCCCTTCTTTGAGTTTTCAATAATTGAATGTCATCAGACATCCCCTTTGACAAAAAAGAATGTCAAGTTTATGGGAATATACCCTAACAGTCCCAAAACACAATGCAGAAAATCCATCTGCACTCCCTATAGTACTATTCACAATAGCCAAAATCTGTAGGCAAAGCAAGTGCCCAATGGCTAAAGAAGCAATGCTGCACATTCACAATGGAATACTATGCAGCCATTAGAAAAGATGAAGTCAAGAAATTTGCTGATAAATGGATGGACCTGGAGAGTTTCATGTTGAGTGAAGTAAGTCAGAGGGACAGACTGAATGATAACACTTTGTGTGTGTGTGTGTGTGTGTATGTGTGTGTGTGTGTGTGTGTGTGTGTGTGAGATGTAAAGAAACATAGTAGGAAAAGAACCCAAAGACAGTAGAAACAAAGGCCCCGAGAAATGGTCCTTAGGAGAAAGCTTGCCACAATGAGAACAGGATAGTTAGATCAGAGAAGGGACCATGACAATGATAGTGGGAAGTGATCACGCTGGACAGGAACTGAGTGCTGAAAGGAGGCAAAGTGATACATGCCATACCCTCTCCATAACAATATCGCAAACCACAGAGCCTAACATGAAAAGGAAAAGCGACTGCCTTTAAGGCAGGCTGGGTGTGGGAGGGAAACTGGAGACACTACACCTGAGAAGGGGCGGGTGCTCCAACATTGTACAACTGAAACCAAATCATGAGCAACTTTGTAACTTTGTACATTTAGAAAGAAAACAAAAAGAAAGTCAAGTTTAAACAGATAGGATATCACTGTATCACTGTATCACTGTCTTCCCGTTCATCATTGATTTGCTCGAGCGGGCACCAGTAAACATCTCCATATGACCTGTCTCATGCAAGTAGAGCCCAAGGACACCTGCTTGCTCCAGGAACATAAAGAGCCTCAAACCATTCCATCAGGTCATGGGAAATGAGGTCTATAATTGTTACTGGTATCTGGCATATCAAATACAACACGGGTAGCTTGCCAGGCTCTGCCATGCAGGTAGCATACTCTTGTAGTCATCCCAAAACCCAGCATTTATTGATGAACCGGCTGTGATAGGCTGGTCTGCTGGGAGGAGTTCTGACGAGGGGGGAAGTCTGGATGTGGAAAATGGAGGTCCTCATGGAGTGGGGGGTCGTCTGGCTTATTGTGAGGCTCTGCTGGGGTGGCGGGCCAGGGCTAGAACCTGCTATCCCTCCCGGGCGCCTCATGAGCAGCTGGGCACAGTGAGAGCCAGTAGCAGCTCTGCCCCAGGTCTGTCTCTAGATAGGATATAGGACTAGAGATTTGTAGGGATGGTTGAGGGAGGTGCTCATTTTGGCTTAGGGTAGCTGGCAAGACAGGCTTCCTCACAGAGAGTAGGACCAGACAGTGGCCAGTAAATGTACGCTGCTTAGATGAAAGGGAGAAAATGAGGGGCCCACACATACTCCCCAGAGCACATAGTCAAGAAAGCACAAGACAAGTTGTTTGGCTAAATGAAGCATTTTCTTAGTCTCTTGCCCTCCCCGCTGTTTAAAAACATCTTAACAAGTGTGACGATCCAAATGATTCTATTCTCATTTTTATTTTGGATCTTCCTTGGCTTGGATAGGCTCTAGGTTTTATATTCAGAGAGAATTCTGCAAAGTCTCACTTTGTATAGTCCTGTGATATGCCAGGCATGTTCCCTCACCTGGAGTTTCTGCACTCCTCCGATCAGAACTCAGAACGGGACACACAATTGACGCCGCATATGCAAAACACCTTCTGGTCCCTTCGAAGTTATCTTGAAATCATTTTTGAATAAAAATAGACCTTATATTAAGCTGTAAAAAATTATTCTAAATGCAATGTCTAGAAATAGAGCGGCACCTGGATTGACATTTTAAACAATTTTAATCATGATGCATACAAATGCTTTAGAAGGGAGCCCAACACACTCAACGGTATAGATTGTATCACCGGGAACAAGACTGAATTTCTTTAAAAAAATGGATTTAAAGAGAAATGCTGAGCAGGATGTACTCAATGCGTTATTGCGATAGGAATGAAATCTTAAAATAATTTCTAAAAACATGAAACAAAAGTACTGAAATGACTGGATTAGGCCAGACAGACTTCCTGAGTGGTACTATTTTGGGATCACACTTGAGAGTGATAATCTGCATTTCCTTTTCCCCCCCCCCCCACCCCTTTAATTTTTGAGTATTTACCAGCGGAGCTCAGGAGACCATGACAGTATCAGGGACTGGATGTTGGCAGCCTGCCTCCCAAGCGTGTGCTCCAGCCTTTAGAGCCATCTCCCAGGACTGAATAATCTACACTTGCAAGTGGCAGCTGGAATTAAGGCTCCCAAAGGAAGGGGGTGGGGAGAGGCAGAGATCAGAGGAAACCCAACTTTCTCTTGTCAATATCCGATTCTTCCCAGACTTCTGCAGTCCTTGCCAACGCAAGCAACCCCAAGAAAACACTTTCTCAACTGTGAAAGCTCGTTTCTGGTCTGTAACAGGAGGTTGTAGTTAGAGAGAGCAGCTATTTTATGGAGCTCATTAGCCACATATGGCAGATATGAAAATCATCTAGACATCATTTTCGTGAAGGACAGGTGGCCTTCATAAAAAGCTTCAGAGAACTATAAGAAAAGAAAAAGAACAGAAAAGAAAAAAGAACAAAAGCAAAGTGTGTGCCAGAGAGGGCAGAGTAATTCTGACTTGAACTCAGACGGATAAATGTCTCCGTGAATTCCATGGCCAGGACTAATAGCTAAAATTACCCGCTTAAACTATTTCCCATGCTCATTCTCCATAGAGCTATAAATGGAAACAGTTCTACATGCCTCCCCCACCCCCTATAAAGTGTTGCATTCTTCTTTCTAAGATGTTGGAGTCCAACACTTGTTTAAGACTGACAGAGGAAAAAATAACATTTTACAGCCAGTGCACAAAGCCGTAGAAAACTTCATCTACTGAATGGACCAGGAGCAAGTGGTCTATGGATTTCTATCTCCAGACTGGCCTGTTGTTGTTGTTGTTGGTGTTGTTGTTGTTGTTATTGTTGTTGTTGGTGGTGGTGGTGGTGTGTGTGTGCGTGTGCACATATCAATGAGATTCAGATCCAAGTCAATGCCCCAGCGTTCCCCAAGGAAGCTGGCTAAACGTTCCTAACAGCTAACAACTTTGGGAATTCAGGCGACAATAGTATCTTTTCCTAATTGGATCAGAATCCACTTTGATGTCTTCATCCTGAGTGGACCTCTACCTCCTGGCCAGCCTCTCAGGGGCGCTGGGGTGAGGAATCTGTAAGCACAGTCCAGGCTGGGCAGGCAGGACCTTTGTCAGCTGAGTGTCTGTCTGTAAACTGAGCACTTCTGAGGGAAAGATGCCAGACTGGAGAAGGCTCCCTGCTCCCAGGTGCGTGGGGTTACCAATATCTAGGGCTAGCCCGGATTATATATTACATATATATTATGTTGTATTATATAATTACATCTATAAAATACAAATCTGGTATGGCAACATTTTGAGTGCTAACAATTGTCAAATGTGCTAATACCAACCTAGAACAGAGCATTAAATATAGGCGAAAAAGATACACATGATAACCTTTTAATGTATGTATTGTAATCCACAATGTGGAAGGGAAGGAAAAGAGAAAGAGATAGAGAGAAAGTGAAAGAAATAAAGAACCTGCCATGGAGGCAGGCTAGGGGATGGGGGGGAGGGAATCGGGGTCGTTGGTGGTGGGAAATGGGCACTTGTGGAGGGATGGGTGCTGGAACATTGTATGACCGAAACTCAACTATGATATTCATCTTATGAATATCTTTGTAATTGTGTATCTTACGGTGGTTTAATAAAATACTTAAAAAATAGAAAATGCCTGGAAAAATTAGCTTTCATTTAAGGCAAAGTTTTCTATGTTAAAGCAAACTAACAGTTCCCATAGCAAATGAAGTTTGCTACTGTTAAACTGCATCTTTTTGATGTGGTTTCCTCTGAATGCACTTTTTTTCCCCCTTAGAGTCAACACAAGCTTTATTTGCAAATAGTTTCTTCTATAAACATATAGCCTCACTTTGTCTATCAGTTACGGCAATTCTCTTTCTAAAATCTCTAAAAGATACTGAATATATTTCATTCAATTCCTCTGCTTCAGTTTTGCCTGAATCAAAAAAAAATTATTTTCTTTTCTTTCTGTAAAAATAAAATATAGGAAAATTGTGTCTCACCATAGGGACATTAAGTCCTTGTTTGAGTGTTTACTAAGCCAGTGTTAATATTTTTTGTTACCTGAGATTTCTGTGTTAATATTTTTGTTAGTTAAGATTAGTGAGCTTCTAAGTTACATTCTCACCCAATCTGTGTGCTCCTAATAGGATGTTAGTATTGTAGAGGTTCGGAAATGTTGCTCCAAAAAAATACAGAATATTTAAGTGGGGGGAGTCCAGCTGGAAGTATTACGGCAGCTGTTGGATTTGGAGGTGTGGCTGCAGGGATTAGTAAAAGGGAACTTGTCCTGCCAAGGTCCCAAGGTTGCCATAGAGGTCTCAGCTGAGTCTGGATATCCAAAAAATTTGCAACTACTTTATCTTTTGGAGATTTAATTATGAGTCTCTGGAACAGGGCAGGTAGACGGCTACATGGCAGTGTCAGTGCCATGTTGGTGTGGCTTCCTGGGCTTCCAGAAGTACTTGGAGGAGGGAGAAGTTGCCCCATCCCATGGAGGCCCTGAGTCACAGAAAAAGAGCCAGTGTATCTGAAATGTTGGGCAGGACTTACATGGCCTCTAGCCAGCAAACATAGGGTTGGAGCTAGAAGCACATAAACTAAGAGCAAAAATATGTCTTTTTAGATGGTGGTCAGAGAAGAGAAGGGAGGAGAGACTCAGCTACAGCAATTTTTCTTTCAGAAATTGTTCTTCAACTTATATACAGTTCTTGTTAGCTGGCATCTCTGTTCCCTTCAATTATTTAAGAAATTTAGAACTTGATATTAAGCAATCCCCTTTGGTGCCTACATTCAATCAGTTACTCGCCAATTTATGTCTGAAATATTTCATGTATCTTTTTCTCTAGTCAAAGTAGTTCAGTTCAATATTTCTTTATCACAGAATTATCTGAATAGCTATTTAAATGATATCACAGAGTTCCAACTTGGACTTTAAATTATTTTCTAGGCATTTACGTTTTTACAAAAAAATCATATCATTTTCTGTCCTGCTTAAAGCTATTCATTATATTCCTCTGACATATAGGGTCAAAGTGGAGACACTTGGAGAAATAAGGCTCAGAACGGAATCTGTATAGGTTTTGGAGTTAGCAGATTGGAGTTGGAAGTGAGATTTGGGGTTTGTGTGAAAATTCCAAAGGAGTTCTCACTGAACAAGGAAATAAAATAACAAACAACAGAACCCTGAAGAAGTATGTCACTTAAGAAAGGTCAAAACTGTCACTATCACTATCACTATCTTCCCGTTGATCATCTATTTGCTAGAAAGGGCACCAGTAATATCTCCATATGTCCTGTCTCATGCTAGTAGAACCCAAAGGCATCCGCTTGTTCCAGGAACATAAAAGAGCTCAAACCATTATATTAGGTCATGAGAATGACCTAATATAAATGTTACTGGTATTTGGCATATCAAATACGACACGAGCAGCTTGCCAGGCTTGCCATGCGGGGTGGCATACTCTTGTAGTCACCTCTAAATTAAGCAATTATTGATTGCTTTATTTAGCAATAAAGCTAAATAAAGCTAGCGGCCGCGCAAGCCGGGCTGTGATAGTCTGGTCTGCTGGGTGGAATTGTGACGCAGAGGGAAGTCCAGATGTGGAAAATGGCGGCCCCCATAAAGTCGGGGGGTGGTCGTCTGGCTTGTTGTGAGGCTCTGCTGGGGTGGCAAGCCAGGGCTAGAACCCGCCATGCCTCCCGGGCGCCTCATGAGAAGCTGGGCACAGGGAGATCAAGGAGCAGCTTTCCCCCATGTCTGAGAGTCTCTGGTTCAGCATACCTGGGCCGGATTGAAAAAACTGCTGCAGGGTGGGTGTCGATGATCCGGGCTGTGATAGACTGGTCTGCTGGGTGGAGTTGTGACAAGAAAGAAGTCCGGATGTGGAAAACGGCGGCCCCCATGGAGTCGGGGGGGGGGCTGGTCTGGCTGGTTGTGAGGCTCTGCTGGGGTGGCAGGCCAGGGCTAGAACCCGCCATGCCTCCTGGGCACCTCATGGATGGCTGGGCACAGGGAGAGCAAGTAGCAGCTCTGCCCCATGTGTGAGAGTCTCTGGTTCAGCATACTCCACATAGCATAAAATCCTTCATTTTCATCCATAGTGCTGGAAATTGCATGAATTTATCATTACTCCTGCTGAAGACAAAGTAGCATTTGCTTTGTACATGAACATCAGTGGCAGTTCCATTCAGTGGGTCTTCTGTGCCCTGAACTCTTTATCCAGGAATGCTTGGAGGTACCTTGCACAGATGGACCTGGGTTCAATCCCCCATATCCCTCATTGTCCTCTGAGTCTGCCAGGAGTGATTCCTTAGGGGAGAGCCAAGAGCATCTTTGGGTGAGGCCCTGTGGGGGGACTTGCTGGGGTTGCCGGCCACTTCCACACGCAGGACAGCTTCTGGAACACCTGAGTAGGGTGGTCAGCAGGGTCCAGCAGCCAAGGGCATGTTCAGTGTCAGGGTACACCCTGAAGAAGTATGTCACTTAAGAAAAGGTCAAAACTGTAAAAAAAAAAAAACACCAAGAGGAAATAATGCTTAGGAGTGGGGGGGGGGCTCACAGCATTATAAAAACAGGTTTGGAGAATAGACCAGACATAAATACAAGAATTGATATTATTTGATTTATTGAGGTCAGTTTTGTGTATTCATTAGGGAAAAAATTACTGATGAAATAGCTTTACTGAAATCGTGTATAAGAGAGGGTCATGATGTGGGGTAATAGACATGGTGTCTTGCAAAGAGAAAAAAGGTAATGAAGTAGAGGTGCTGAATAGAACTATTTTTTTAAAATCAAAAAATGAAAAGATATAGGGAGGTGATCTGTAAGAATAGATAAGGATTTGAAGATTCTGGTAAATGAAGAAAAGATGGGAAGACCAGTCCCATGGAAGCAAAATGTAACGCAATGAAGACTCAGTGTGAAATTCATTTTAAATAAGAAAATATTTGGCAAAGCCAAGGTGTCCTAAACAAATTATTGAGTTACAACAGGCTTCACTTTCTTTCAATGTGTGTGATAATAGAATTCATCTCATAGGGAAATGACAATTAAAATAATAAGTTCAAGTACTTAGATTGTTAGATGAAATATGGCAAAACCTCCAGCCAGTAACTGTTGCTTATTACCTATTATTAGGTGCAAACTGGGATAATTACTGCACTTGGGATTCTGAAAGTGTTTATGTCATTGCTACTCAATATATCTAGTAAAAAGTCTAGCTACTGGAATGGGTATATGTATATGTGGTGTGTGATGGGTATATGTATATGTGGAGTGTGGGGGGTATATGTATATGTGGAGTGTGGAGGGTATATGTATATGTGGTTTGTGGCGGGTATATGTATACGTGGAGAGTGGGGGGGGGGTATATGTATATGTGGAGCATGTGAGGGCTATATGTTTATGTGGAGTGTGAGAGGTATATGTATATGTGGGAGTGTGAGGGGATATATGTATATGTGGAGTGTGAGGGATATATGTATATGTGGCGTGTGAGGAGTATTTGTCTATGAGGAGAGTGAGGGGTATATGTATATGTGGAGTGTGATGGGCAGATTTATATGTGGACCGTGTTTGGGGGTATATGTATATGTGGAGTGTGGGGTTATATTATATGTGGAGTGTGACGGGTATATGTATATGTGGAATGTGATGGGTATATTTATATGTGGAGTGTGTGGGGGTATATATATGTGAGTGTGGAGGGTATATATATGTGGAGTGTGGAGGGTTTGTGTATATGTAGAGTGTGAGGGGATATGTATATGTGAAGTGTGGGGGGGGTGTATGTAAATATTGAGTTTGGGGTGTATATGCATATATGGAGTGTGAGGGGTATATATGGAGTGTGAGGGTATTTGTATATGTGAAGTTTGAAGGGTATATGTATATGAGGAGTGTGAAGGGTAAATGTATATGTTGAGTGTGAGGGGTATATGTATATGTGGGAGTGTGAGGGGTATATGTATATGTGTACCATGTGATCAGTATATGTATATGTGGAGTGCGAGGGTTATATGGATATATGGAATGTGGCATACCTGGTATGCCGGTCCAGAGACTTGCAGACATGGGGCAGAGCTGCTACTGGCTCTCCCTGTGACCAGCCGCTCATGAGGCGCCCGGGGAGGGATGGTGGGGTTCTAGCCCTGGCCCACTATCCCAGCAGAGCCTCGCAACAAGCCAGAAGACCCCCCACTCCATGAGGGCCTCCATTTTCCACATCCGGACTTCTCTCTCATCAGACCTCCACCCAGCAGACCAGCCTATCAGCGCCCGGCTCATCGAGAGTTCCACCCTGCAGCAGTCTTTCTTAAATCCGGCTCAGGTATGCTGGTCCAGAGACTTGCAGACATGGGGGCAGAGCTGCTACTGGCTCTCCCTGTGACCAGCCGCTCATGAGGCGCCGGGAGGGATGGTGGGTTCTAGCCCTGGCCCACCATCCCAGCAGAGCCTCGCAACAAGCCAGAAGACCCCCACTCCATGAGGGGCCTCCATTTTCCACATCCAGACTTCTCTCTCGGCAGACCTCCACCCAGCAGACCAGCCTATCAGCACCGGCTCACGCAGCCGCTTGCGGCTGCGCGGTTCATCAATAAATGCTGGACTTAGAGGGTGCCTACAAGAGTATGCTACCTGCACGGCAGAGCCTGGCAAGCCTACCCGTGTTGTATTTGATATATGCCAAATACCAATAACAATTATAGACCTCATTCGAATGGATTGGGGCTCTTTATGTTCCTGGAGCAAGCAGATGCCTTGGGCTCTACTAGCATGAGACAGGACATATGGAGATGTTACTGGGGCCCGCTCGAGCAAATCGATGATGAACGGGAAGACAGTGATACAGTGGAGACAGTGATCTATAAAATACACATGTATATACTATCTGTACACGCTATATATGCACATATATACAGACATATTATTGATACATATTAATATCATTATTTAATCAAAACAGGCTTTTAGCTAGACAGAATTGTTAGAATTCTTATTTTGCTTTTTTGGGGCGCCACACAGCCATGCTCAGGGCTTACTCCTGGTGGTCTTGGGAGACCATATGGGTATCGAACCTGGGTTGGCCATGGCAAAGCAAATGCCTTACACACTGTGCCATCTCTCTGGCTCCAGAATTTGGGTTTTCAAGAGAGGTTTCAAGTAGCTTACACAAATAACACAATAGGTACCATTTAAAGAAACTCTTGAGGGGTCTGAGCTCAACTGACTCACACATCCATAATGGAGCATGGCGGGCCGGAGCGATAGCCCAGTGGGTAGGGCATTTGCCTGCACTGGCCGGCCCATACCGGCCTGCGTTCGATCCCCGGCATCCCATATGGTCCCCCGAGCACCGCCAGGAGTAATTCCTGAGTGCAGAGCCAGGAGTAACCCCTGAGCACCACCGGTGTGACCCAAAAAGCAAAAAAAAAAAAAAAAAAAATGGAGCATGGCTGGGTTGGAGAGATATTATAAGGGTTAAGGCACTTACATTACACACAGCTGGCATGAATTAAGGCATGCCCCCCAGCACTGCCAGGAGTGCTCTGCCAAGAGCACTCTTCTGATTCTGATTCTTGAGCCAAGAGTGATCCCTTAGCACTGCTGAGTGTGGTAAAAAATTCAAAGTAATAATGATGATAATAAGATATTAAATGTTGGCTATGCATGTGAATTTATCAAATTCCCAATCCAACCCACATATTTTCTATATCTAGTAAGGTAGGCTATGGAGACCCCCTGAAGTAGGCCTTAAGTCGAGCCTATTTCCTTCTGCCTGGACTTGGTCGGAAGCCCCCTGGATTCAAACCTGTATTGAATCCTCTTTTCCTCTGATCGCTGCTTTTCCTCCCGGGGAATCAAGATGAAAAGCCTCCATGACCCATGGGAAGATTGGCAATAGTTTATTCAAGACTCCCTTGAAACTTCAGGAAGCAGTTGCAAGAAGCTACATGTCTTAAGGCACAAAGACAAATCTTCCTACTTTGCAAATGGGTAATAAGCTGGCCTGGCCCTGAGAGCAGGCAGCTTTCTGGAGGATCTTTAAGCCGGGGTCTGTGAGGGTGGCTGCCTGGCCCCGAGCCTGGTCTCTGCTTGTCTAGAATGCTGTCTGTCCTCCTGCTTTGGTGCCACTGAGCTTTCTGTTTAGCTGCGAATTCTAAAATATATCTGTGCTGGGGCATATGACAGTCAATAAACATCCTGAATTCAGCAGTTTATAGCCTAGGCATGGGATGTGGGCAAAAAACAATGATAGAGGACAAATTGCTCATTTGTACATGCGATAGAAATTCAGCAAAGAAAATGTGGAGAGAGACTGAGTGAAGTTCTCCGCCCTAAGTTAGTCTGGAAGAGCTGTAGGGAGAAGGTGGCACGAAAATAAAGACCTGCAGGGGCTACAGGACTTCGTGAAGGACCACCTGTGTGAACCACGGCCATTGGGGGTTGAGGAGGTTAAGAGTAGGTGCAATGTCCCAGGATGATAGCAAAGGACACAGAGGGTTTGTTGGACCGCAAAGGCCTGGATTTTACTGGCATGTGCGTTGAGGATAGACCATCGGTTAGGGCAGTGGCTGGGAAATGCTCGGTGCCAGAGAGAAGAGCAGGGCCAGGGAGACAAGGGAGGAGGATGCTGACGGGGTGGAGGAGGGAGAAGCCGGAGGCTTGGATCTGCGGAACAGCAGTGGCTTTGAGGATTCTTTGAAGGCAGAGCCAGCGGGCTGGCTAATGCCTCAGATACGGATGCAAGAAAGAAGAATCGGGGAACTGCCAGGTTTCTGGCAGAGCAACTGAAACACGCCATTTGCTGCTATTGGGAGCACCAGGCGAGAAGTCGGGTCTGGGAAGGTGACATCAGGCCCTCCATTTGGGGAATGTGACATTTGATGGAGAATGGGGGCGGGGGAGATCCTGGGCGTGCAGAGGTAGAGAGTGAACCAAAACGAGATTGCCCAGAGAAGGACCCAGTGAAGGAACCAGGGGCTGAGTGCCAGGGAGGGGCCTGGCAGGATGAGGTGGGGCTCGCTAGCCCTCAGGAGGATGGCGAAGCCAGAGCAGAGTTCCCTGGACAGGCACAGAGAGGAGAAACAGATCTTAAAGGACCGAGAGGCTGGTCGTGGCAGATGCTGCTGAGATTCGGAAAGAAACATGTAAGTCGCCCAGCCCAGCACCAGGTCGGAGAAGGTGAAGCGGGCAGCACATAGGGATGGTGGTCGAGGGTCTGGTTTTGTACTTTGTCTGCATTTGTAATTTGCTCTAAATGAAAGTCTTTAAAGAAACACATTTCTTTAAAATATTTTTTAAATTGAATTAGTGAGATACACAGTTTACAAAGTCGTTCCTGATTGGGTTTCAGTCCTACGATGTTCCCACATCCTTCCATTCATCCGAGTACATTTCCACCGCCAATGACCCCAGCTTGCCTCGTGGCCCCTCCCAGCCTTCCTCTATGATACATAAACTTTTCCTCCCCTGCCTCCCCACCTGTCACTCTCTCTCTCTGACTCGCCTTTTAGACACTGTGGTTGCAATACTGTTACTTACAGGTATCCTGGGCATGACTTTATCTCCTTTCTGCACTCAGTTCTTGTTCACAGTGATCATTTCCCACTGCCCATCATCATTGGCAGACTGGCCCCTTCTCTGTCCTAGCTGCATTTCCCTTCCCATGACTTGTGACAAGCTTCTGACTATGGGCCAGTCCTCTGGGAGCTCGTGTCTACCATCTTTGGGTATTACTCCCATACCAGACTACAAGAGTAGATGACTACAAGAGTATGCTACCCGCACGGCAGAGCCTGGCAAGCTACCCATGTCATATTTGATATGCCAAATACCAGTAACAATTATAGACCTCATTCCCATGACCTGATGGAATGGTTTGAGGCTCTTTATGTTCCTGGAGCAAGCAGGTGCCCTTGGGCTCTACTTGCATGAGACAGGTCATATGGAGATGTTACTGGTGCCCGCTCTAGCAAATTGATGATGAACGGGAAGACAGTGACAGTGATACAGTGATACCAGAAATATATTCTTTCTAAGATGAGACACAGAGAAGTCCTGAGGGAGAGTAAGGGGACACACAACGCCCCGCCTTGGAAATGTATGGTCATGAGTTCAAGTGCCCTGTGTCCCACAGGTGCTGAGCATGACCTGACGGCTCTGCTGTGTGCAGTTTCAGTGCTGTGAGCAATTTCCAGCTTGCGCTGCAGTCAGGCATGTGCCTGTACCACAAAAAAGGGATGTATGTGATTCCCCCACACACACCAAGCGCCTGCACACAACCTCATCTAAAAGGATGCCGGCACTGTAGTCAGGAAACAGGATTGCTGGTGCTGGACTGGATCCACACATGCAAGCCCCGCAGACAGCAATCCCCAGCGAGCCGCACCACTCTAACCTGTGTCTCCGCCAAGAGCACAAGCCTCGGCAAGCACATGGGCAAACGCTGCAGCTAAAGGCGCCACACCTTTAAGCTCAGTCAGCTCTGAGCTGAGCGTGTGAGCACATACAAGCCCCTAGGCAGCTCAGTGCAAATGTGTAGGTACCACAAACCAGGCATGTGAAGCCTCATCACCCCAACCACAAAAAGGGAAGACGAGAGCTAAAAAAAAAAAAAATAGATACATAACAGAGAATGAACTACAGGCTGACAATACCAGACTCTGTAAAGTGCCATGAGCTGGTGGCACCTTACCAACGAAAAGTTCAAGAGATTGGTACAGGGGATTGAAATGGTGGTTGTGGGTAGGGCCGGCCGAGAATGAGAGGCAAGAAAGTGAGGACGTTAGCATTAAGCCTTTGCAGGGCTCACTAAAACCTGGGTCGCATCACTGGGAGGGGACTATGGAAGGTGGTACTGGAAAGGGTGGAGATGTTACTGGTGTCCGCCGGCAACGCGAGAACGGGAAGCGTGTACGTGATACTGGAAAGGGAGCTTCTTGAACGCTGGAACCATCCAGCCCAGACAGGAGGAACTACAGGATGGAGGGGACGGTAGATAGGGCACAGACGAAGGGTGGAGGTGGGCGCCGCAGGAGAAGGGACAGGCCAACAGCCACTGGGGGAGTGGGAGAGAAGGGGGGGACAGAGGCTGGGAACATACTGGCTTGACAAATCAAACAGAGGCAGCTCCCTTGGTTGTGGCCAGCTCCCTTTCCTGAAGCCATCGCAAACCCAGGCGGCTGCTGCTCCATGTGGGGGGCAAGTGGCTCTTGCAGAGGAGGTGTGGGAAAAGGAGCGTGTGTGGCAGTGAATGAGACCCAAGTGCCAAGCAAAGCAGAACACTTGGCAGAGGTAGACGGCTGGGCCGCGGAGCAAATCCATCGGCACCACCCCGTTGCCTGAGGCTTCTTCCCCAGCCAAGCTGAGCAACCAGGGCGCCAGCATGGAGAGGGCAGAGCTGGGTTTAACGGGGGTGAGGACCTTCTGGGAAGGGCCAGGAGAGCGTGAAAGGTGGAGAGATGAGCAGTGGACTCTCAGCTGGGTCAGCGGCACTGGTGGGAGAGGGGCAGCCGGTCTGCCGACAGCGGAAGTGGCAGACAGAGAAGGGGGGCTTGGATGACGCTGTGACGGATCATACTTGGGGACGAGTGTGGGCCACAAGCGGAGATGCTCAGGGCTTACTCCTGTATTTGTACTCAGGAGTCACCCTGGCAGTGCCTGGGGTACCGTATGTGGTACAGGGATCGGAGCGGGGTTGGCAATGTGCAAGGCAATTGCCTCACTCCCTGAATTGTATCTGGCTGCTGTCACTGGTCCTAACAGAGCCCAGGGCAGACATGATGTAAAGGAAGCTAAAGTCGGACGAAGGTCAAGGTCATCGGCAGCGAAGAGGTCAGCAAACCCAGAGGCCCAGGCGCCCAGAGAGGGGGAGCAGAAGGCCAAGAGAAGGGGCAGAGGCCTGGATGCTGGGGTCAAGCCCAGGTCAGGGTGGGGTTGGAAGCATAAGGGCTCCTGGGAGGGCAGGTGGCATGACCAGGGTGCCCCAACACTGTAGAGGAAAGTGCTTTTGTTTCCATTTAAGGAGAAAACAGGGAAGGATTTCAGGAAATGAGAAGAAGCAAGTCCTGACCCCAGAGGCCGGCCCTGTGTGCGTGGAGTGTAGGAGAAAGGAAGGAGACAGGGTTGCCAAAGCAGCCTGGAGTGACAGCAACGCCCCCAGACACAAACATGCCAGTGACAGGGGCAGTGACGGACATGTAAGTGCAACAGAGAAAAGTGCCAGGACCTCTGGACAGCTTTGAGACCTGGCCTAGGACTTACTCAGAGACTTAGACAGAGCCACACCTTAAGACTTTCACTAAGCTACTCACGTATATGATCTAGCTCCGTAGAGAGCAAGGGAATCCCTCTAGAGGGAATCTCGCTGACACAGCGGGGTCTGGGCTTGGCCTTTATGGACACTCAGTGTGAAGCATTGCTGAGAGCCTTGCACCTGGCACAGGGCAGATGCTTCATGAACTGAGGAAAGAACCAGCTTTTCCTTAAAAAGCCTGTGGCTTCTCTGGTCTCTGCAAACGTGCTTTCTTTCTTCATCTTCTTCCTCCTTTTTGGGGGTGTTGGGCCACACTCTGCTGTGCTCAGGGCTTACTCCTGGCTCTGTGCTCAGTAATGACTCCTGATCGGGCTCTGGGAACCATCTATGGTGCCCAGGATCAAACCTTGGCTGGCCACATGCAAAGCAAATGCCCTACCTGCTATACCATCCCTGGCTCCAGATCTCTTCAACTAGCTAGTTTTTTAAGTAGTTTATATGAAAACTCCCAGTCAAATTCTGGCTCACTTTTCTAGTGTGCTTTACAGTAGAACATCTGAAAATGGAAATACACCATTTCACACAATTTTGAAGTTGAGTAAAAAGAAGACAGTTTGGCCCAGAGAGGGCATTTGCTTTTACATGTGGCCACCCTGGTTTGATCCCCGCACCACACAATGTTGCAGGACAACTAAAAGCCTCTGCATCTGCATCTGCCCTGGATTGCCCTGGATTGCCTCCTGCAGGTCACTTTGTAGATAGGGGGTAGTTTAAATGTGGCAGTTTATCTGACCATGTATTCTGTACTGGCTGGTATAAATATTCTCTCATGCTACCACAATCATCGTGGGACTAGCTTGATTTTACCAGCATATTTGCCTGGCCACGTTGGATCTCTAAGTAATTAGACCAGAGAGAAATGCTGTTTGCCTCCAAGCAAGCAAGCATGGCACCCTGATAATTCAAAGGCAACTAAAATACAAAAACACCGTGAAGTAGACGAGACTCTTGTGAAGGCTTGGAGAAATATTTAACTGGCATTAGTATAGTCTTTGGTACAGAGACATGCCATCTCAGAAACCCCCTTCTCTGCCCTATAAAGGCATTTCCAGGCAGATCTTGGCTCAAGACATTAGCATATAAAAAGCTCTAGGTGAGGTGCTGGGAGAAATTACCTGAGGGTATTTGACCCTCCCTGCTTCCCATAATAGTAGGAGGTCTCAGTTGCAGGGGTATAAAACTAGGCTGCTTCCTCTCTTGCTCCTCTCTTTTTTGGGCTCTCTCTTTGTGGGCTCGCACTCTTCTTGGGAGTCTTGTCTTTGTCTCCTCTTTACAGGGCCTTAACACGTGGTGGCCGCCATCTTGGCCTACACTTGTCTGGGGTTCTAGCTGGGAATCCTAAGCACAGGGTTTTTCCTATTGCTGATTTGTATGCCTGAACCTGTGATAAGTAAAGACTTTTATTTTTTTTTATTTTAATTTTTTTTTTTTTTGGTCACACCCGGCGATGCTCAGGGGTTTCTCCTGGCTCTGCACTCAGGAATTACTCCTGGCAGTGCTCGGGGACCGTATGGGATGCCGGGATCGAACCCAGGCCAGCACAGGCCGGCCGCGTGGAAGGCAAACGCCCTACCTGCTGGGCTATCACTCTGGCCCCAGTAAAGCCTTTTAAAACTGCATCGATTCCTGAGTCTTCATCCATTCCCCGCTGGCTTTGGAGGTAGACGGAACTCGCTGCTGCTGGGGACCCCCGGCGGCGTCCCCGACAACACAGTACCCTGAGCACTATGGAGTGGGGCCCTGGAGCCCCTGAGCACCACACCACCAAGAAGGTCTGGGTGATGCCCCTGAACCGCAGGGGCCCAGCATTCTGGGTTGGCTAAGAATTGCTATGAGTAGTCTCTGAGCCCCGTGAGCATCACTTGGGAGGTTAGATAAATAAGAGAGATAATTTTGATCATCTCATTCAGTCCCAGAGAGGTTACTGAGAGATTTAACCGAGATCACACTTGTTAGTAAGGACCAGCATCAGATCACAGGACTCAGCTACCAACCAAGTACTCCACCAGACAGCACCAAGCCCCTCTGCACTTTTTATTGCAATGTCACCCACCACACTGAATGACCCTGGCTGCCCCGTCAAGAAACTCTGGTCTGGGGGCCAGAACCCAAAGTACAACTGGTAGGGTGCTCACCCCTTGCAATCAGCTGACCTGGGTTCAATCCCTGGCACCTCATCTGCCCCCTGAGAACGCGAGAGTTGTCCGTGAATGCAGAGGCAGAAGTAACCCTGTGAGCACTGCTAGATGAGTCTCCCCTGTCATCCCTCTCCCAATCCCCCCATGCAAAAAAAGAAAGACAGAAACTCAGGCTGTAATTTGTTTCTTCAAAAACCAGATTATAGAGAGAAAGTTGGAGTGGAAAACCCTCCCCGCCCCCGCCTTTTTAGCTAATTCCTTTTAGAGCTATTTCACTTTCTGGTTTCCCTATAAACGAATCAACACCGCGTTGAACGGGGACACCAAAATACAAGGGCTTACTGTTTCCTACCCACAACTGGGCCTGCATAAATGTTTAAATTAATAAAGATCCTTGTTCTAATTTAATTCCCGGTGCTTCCTTGCCCTCTTTCAAATTCCGGCACTGGAACGGTAGGAGTGATTGAAGACGCAGCTTACGGTTTCACTGGAGCTTTTCAGGGACGTCTGCATTAATCCCCGCTCCAAGCTATGTAGAAAACATTAAGTAAAATTTTCTGAAGTTAAAATATGGACTCGATTCCCACTATGGTGGGGGGGGGGGGGGGGTGGGGTGGGGTGGGGGTGGATCTTTTTAGCAGATGTTTCTCTGGCGTGGATGGTGATTGTAAAATGGGATGAACAAAAAGAATCAAAGACGAAGTCGGTAGAGAGAGTGGATTGGGCAGGGCTTTGGACCAGGGCTCAGGCACGGCCGTGTCAATTAAATTTCCAGACTACTGCTTATGAAAAACAAGCTGTCCTCGGATTGGCTTTTATTTATTTATTTTTTAAGGACCTGGCTGTATGCAGTAGTTGGCGGACCATAGCAAATGGATGCAAACTGATATAAAGAAAAAAAAATCATTTAAGCAAGATGTTCTTATAATGTTTAAGCCAAGACCTTCCGGGGGGGAGGGAGGGGGAATCAGGTTCCCTTGTTTGGGGGGGACTGTTTGGGGAGCCTTGACAGGACTCCTAGAAAACAATAAAGGCGGCTGTGTAGCAAGCTGAAGGAGGCTGTAGCTCCATCAGCAGCACGCTGGCGTCCCTCCCCCACCAGCAAGCCCCCACCCCGCTCCAACTCCTTTTTTTTTTTTCTTTATTGGGTCACCACCGGCAATGCTCAGAGGTTTCTCCTGGCTCTGCACTCAGGAATTACTCCGCGGCGGTGCTCGGGGACCATATGGCATTCCGGGGATCGAACCCAGGTCGGGGTGGGGCCGCCGCATGCAAGGCAAGCGCCCTACCGCTGGACTATCACTCCAGCCCCTCCCGCTCCAACTCCTGACACACTGCTGGACCAGCAAGTACCCAGCTTGGGGCCTTCAGGGAAACAGGCCCTTTTCTTTGTTTTCCTTCTTGTTTTCAATTTTTATTTAGGCACCGTGATACAACATAGTTAATAACAGGGCTTCAGTACCACAGTCACCTCCAGAGCCGCCAGTGTGCCTCCACCAATGTCTCAAGGCCGCCTCCTCATTGACCCCCACTCCCTTTGCAAACACAGCTCTGTTGGCATTTGCTGTCCCTTGCTATGTTTCTTTACAGCCCACCTCGGAGAGCTCATTCGGCAACTGCCCCTGTCCCTCTGGCTGACTTCACTCAGCATGATTCCCTCGAGATCTAGTTCTTTTCTTTTTTGGGTCACACCCAGCAATGCTCTGAGGTTACTCCTAGCTCTGCACTAAGGAATTACTCCTGGTGATGCTCGGGGTACCATAGGGAATGCTGGGATCGAACCCAGGTTGGAGCGGGGTGCAAGGCAAACACCCTCCCCGCTTTACTATCACTCTGGCCCGGAGATTGGTCTTTATTTGTCACTAATTGTCTCTTCCCAGGCTCAAACTGAGAATAAGATACTTGGGCCTTTATAGCATAGGCATTTAGGGTTTGCTCCTCTTGGACTGGACTAACCTTTCTGGAGGACAGGCCCACACTGGTGCTCAGGGAGCCAGTTCTGACGGTGCCTGTGGATCCACGCAGTGCTGGAGATTAAACTTGGGACCATAGAGAATGTGCTCCAGCTTCTGAGCCACTTTCCCAGTAGTCCCTGAAGCCCCCAATGAGCATGACTTTTGCACCGAAGGAGGGTGGAGATGGGGTAGAGAATCTAACATAGTAGGTGTTAACTGAAGTCAGCATTCTGACCTCCTACTCACCAGCCTGAAGGATTAGGGAAAGCTATTTCATTGCTTCTGTAAAATGGGAAAACAGGACTGGACAAACACGCAGAGGCGAAAGCTCTTGCATTATATGTGGTTGACTCAATCCCAGCACTGCGCATGGTTCCCCACGCATGACCAGGAATGATTCCTGAGCACAGAGCCAGGATAAGCCCTGAGAAAGGCCTGAGTGGGCCCACCTGCACTCCCAAATCTCTGACTATAATGGGAAAAATGACTAGTGACTACTTGGAGGCTTTAGGTAGACTAAACAAGACAACACCAAACAGGTAACCCAGCACAGGACACTGCCCTCCCTGCCTCCCAGTCATGGGCTGGGGCTGGGGTGAGCTGGCTGTACTTCTACAGTGGGATTTCTTTCATTGCTTCTTAAATACCTGGTTTTTTTCTTTTGGAGGAACTATGTTACAGCCCACGAAATGCGACTGCAGGCTAGCTCAGCATGAATACGCCTGCATTAAGAATCATCTCACACGCATGCCATATGAGTTGCAGAAACCCGAATCAGACTGCATTCAGCTCTGGGTGGTGGAGACACACTAAAGGCTTTTCAATTCCAGAACTGCCATCAGAATGCAATGTTCCCACGTCGGGCGGTGCGCAGTTTAGAATTCAATTACAAGACCCCACCATTTAGCTTGTTAGGCTGACTGCGCCACCCCAGCGAGAGTGACAAAAGACAATCTTTAGAGCCAGGCTCCAAGTTCCAGCGCTATAAATCACTGGTTATCGGATGGAGTGGAACTCATTAATATAAACGAGAAGGCTGAAAGGCTCCCATTAGCATGCTATTAATTTGTTTGACGATCTAAAGCATGGCATGCGCTAAAATCGTTAGGCTGGGCGAAACTACATCTCCTGCACAAGAATAACCTGATCCCATTCATTCTTGTCTTGGTCTTGCCAAATGTAATCAGACATAATCAGAGCTCTTGGGTCTTCTTGTAGCTATTTCGACTTCTTAATTTTTTTGAAAGAAGAAAACTGGGGGCTGCCCATGAGAAGACTCTGAGGTGGTCGCCGCTCCAGTGAGGTCTGCAAGTGCTGCTGCTCTATCACCCTCCCTTGCTCTCTCTTCCGCTCTCTGGCTGTTTCTCCCGAAACTCTTTCCAGTTACTTATATATCTGTTTATCCACACTGGGAGCCGGGGAGCCAAGGTCCTTTCATCTCAATGGTAGAAACAATTGTTTTCTATCTTCACCATTAATGGGGTTGGGGGAGAAAGAGGGGAGGGAAGGGAGAGGGACAGAGAGAGAAAAAGAGAGAGAGAGAGAGAGAGAGAGAGAGGAGAGAGAGAGGCAAACCATGAGCGATCTCAGTTCACCTTGTCACTGGTCTGAAAGGTCACGGAGAGATGATGGCTCAGTGACTAATGAATGTTCTTGCCTTGTAAGAGTAAGTCCTCAAGTTTGATTCCTGTGGCTCCCACATGGGCCTAGCATGATCCCAGCAGCTCTGCTGCTTAGGCCTGGCAGCTGTACCGTCCCGCAATTCATTGCCAGCCAAAGCCAGCCAAGACGCACCAGGCATGAGCAAGCACCACCACAGAAGGTACAACCCCCGTGCACACTGGGGCTTAACAGACCCGTGGACCTGCGGCCAGAGAGAGAGAGTACAGGGCAAGGTGCCTGTCTTGCATGTAGCTGACCAAGGTTTGATCCCTGATATCCCATATGGTTCCTCAAGACACTCCAGCAGTGATCACTAAGCACAGAACCAGGAGTAAGCTCCAAGCACTGCCAAGTGTGTCCCCCCAAACAAACAAAAACACAAAACAAAACAACAAAGTCTAGAATGGAATTGATTCTTCCGAACAATGACTTTGCTGCACCAAGACATTTTAAAATCTAAATCAGTGAATGTGTATTTTTTTTTCTACTCATCAGAAACCTACTGTAAATGGTACCAGAGTGATATTATAGTGGGTAGGATGCTTGCCTTGCACGCGGCTGACCTAGGATGGATCCCCTGGCTTCCCATATGGTTCCCTGAGTATCACCGGAAGTAATTCCTGAGTTCAGAGCCAGGACTAACCCCTGAACACCTCTGGGTGTAACCCCAAAAGAGAAAAAAAAACCTACTATAAAGTACAAAGCATACATCAATGAGTAAAATCCTGTTCACCAAAGCACGCTGGCCTCCCAGCGAACAGGAAGAGGTAGAGGTAGAGGAAGAGGAAGAGGAAGAGGAAGAGGAAGAGGTGCGCCATTTGGTGGACGCTTTTGTTTTCCTGATGCCTCTGACTGTGGCAGGAGAAGGACCTATCCCGAATCTCTCCCGGTCCTCCCTCAATACAAGACACTTAACATTACAAAACATTTCAACACAACATATGCTCCAAAAAATAAAATTTGGCAAATATTAGGAAGGATGAAAGAGAGAAATGAGAATCATGTGTGTTTCCACCGAGATAGTAACTAGTAAGGCTGTGGTATGTTTCCATACACATGACATATGCGTGTATTCCCCCCAGATCCGGACGGATATTCCCCTTCTGCTCTCTTGCCAGTCATGAATGGTATTTGCTCGGCATTTTCCAATGCCATTATCTTTTCTTCGAAAATGAATTCTTCAGTGAGAGAGAACTCCAAGGGCTTGGACGGCATGTTCTGCATGCAGGAAGCTGGGTTTGATGGCTAGCATTTAGGGTCCTCGGAGCATCATATGGAGTGACCCTGATCACTAGCAACAAAGTCGCTGAGTGTGACTTGGTAGGACATGAACACAAACAAACAAAAGCAGCCTTTGTTTTTATTTATGTCAGTATTTATTTATTTTGTTTAGAGCTCTCTCTGTCCCCAAAAGATATTCTTTAATGAAGGCATGCATGTCACCGAATCTAAGAGCTCTGAGTAGTCTCAGAGGTCAGGATGACCAAATTGAAATCTCTTCCTGGCTTCTTGACCCAAACTGTGCTCTGACCTTAACTCAGGACATAGACTGTGCCTTGAAACTCACGGGTATGCACAGGCCCACTGGCACCCAGACTGGCACCCAGGCCATGGAGGTGCTCAAGCAACTGTCAAAAGAACAGTCTAGGAAGGCTGAAATCAAAGTGTGCAAACTATTTCCACTCCCCTCTTACAGGGCCGGGGGCTGAGGGGCTGGTGGTGGTGTTTGTCACCTCACAAACCTCAGGGTAGCAAGCCAGCAGATAGCTGTGAAGGGGCACTCACCCCAAGGTCAACCTCAGAGAGCCCCACTGGCATGTGGAAGGGCAGCTGAGCTTTTTGCGAAGGTCCCCAGTGTCCAGATCAGAGGGAATCTGGGGCTTTCCTCATGGTTTGGGGCATGACCCTGAAAATGACTTGAATTCACTAGGGAAAATCTGGCGCTACGACACTGTTCATTGCAGGTGGAACCACATCTGTGTCCCTGTGCCATGGACGGGCTATCATGCAACCACATGGGCTCTG